>JAODKE010000125.1:1593718-1619922 GCA_026779605.1 Mormyrus hasselquistii
TAAGAGACCACAGCACAATTTTTTTTTCACTGATTTGTGAATAATGCATATTTTTCTGCAGACTGCAGTCTGGCTCTTTCCTGCCTCTCATTAATGAAGGGCTTCTTCCTTGTTTTATGGGACTACAGTCCTGCTTCTAGGAGCCTGATACGAACTGTCCTAGCAGTGCATTTCACACCTGCACTTAATGATTCCCATTCCGTTTGAAGGTTATTTGACGTCATTCTTCAATCTTTGAGAAATGGTTGGATAAGTTAACTGTCGTCTCTGGCATCAGCATGTTGCTTCTGCCTTTTACCTGGCTGGTTTCTGGTCGTCCCCAGTGTCTCCTGCTTCACCTTATTCTTCTGTACTGCTGTCTTAGTCATTTTGAACCTGGAAGCATCCTGCTGCTCAGCGTAGCCTCCTGCCAGCGGAACCACGATTAACCCATGATTTAAAAATGTAGATTTGTTTACAAATATAGAGTGGTCTCTTAATTCTTTCCATGGCTGTATATATGTATCTCAAAAGGAATGCACTTTACTTGGTAATCTACTGATAAATGCTACACCCAGGTCAACAACCACGTAAACCTCCTTGACGGTAGGTTAATAATATTCCTGTCAATTTCCTGGCAAATTAAAAAAACACATTGAACATTCCTGAAGTTAGAAAAGCTTTTTACATGTTGACATTTGGAGCTTAGAGAGTTTGCAAGTGCTACAGAACTATGTTAAGTTGTTTTGTTTGGCTCATTTGATCATTTAATCATGTTTACGATCAAGCAGCGTGAGAAGGTACCTGTGGCCATGATTTGTCTCCAAAACACAAGACGGTAAGGAAATATATTAATATTAATGTTTGTGTTTTATTTACATATTCATATTCCACTTGGATTTCTCTATTACATAAGTTTAATTTTTGAACTGGTGGAATGTTTAGTTTAACTCATACAATAATGTATCACATGTCTTAGCTATGGTACCAAATAATGACTGCAATAGAATCATTATTCTGTAATACGAAATTCATTCAATAAGATGAATATTTTTCATCTTTACACCAGTTCAAGTTATTGCAAATCACACGCGCGTTGCAGTGTAGTGAAACTACATTGTTTCTATAAATATCTTCTTGGTACTGATCCAAATTATCTTCCATTTCTGTCGACAGACCTGGAAATCCGCTGTTAATGTTTAATGCAGGCAGCGAAGCTTTGGACCATCCAGCCAAACACGAAAAAAGCCAAGGAACCCACTTTCCCTCGACTGGACCTGTGGTCGACAACAACGCCTGGTGCCAGGAATCTGTCGAGCAAGAGAAGAATATACAGAGTGCACCAGCTTGGGAGCACAGGGAGATGTTGAAACCTTTTCCAGAAATGATGCCTGCCAATCCAGTCATTGCAACCTGGGGTGAAAGGTCATGTGACCCTCACATTGATGAGTGGCAACCCCCCGCACATGTCTCATCCGCTACGGTTAAAACAGCAGGCATGCTGACACATCCTGACATGTGGATCCATATGCACAATACTGATCATAAGACAAAGCCCAGCTCAGAGTATAAAACATCGTTTCTGGCAGCGGGGACAGAAGGATATTCACCCCCCTGGGGGCAATGGTCTCACCCCTGGCATGAGTCTGTGCTGCAGAACCAACCCACCACGGACGTGTGGGGCGGCTGGAGAAATGTGGCCCCACACAACGGAGACCTGACCTACCAAAGCCACCTGAGATCATATGATTTCAGATCCTCTTATTCACTACAGTTTCCTCAACAATTTGTTCCACTGGGAAGCTCACAAGTGCCCACCCCCCACTGGCCATCTCTGCCATTCCTAAGCACCCCCCAACCAGACTGCCATTCAGACCTCCCCATGGTGGTAGACCCCCCTCTTCTTTACTGGAATCACCTCACCTTCACCTCCACCAGTCCAACAGTAACTTCTAGAGCACTCCATGATATTCAGTGCAAAGATTACCTGGCAAACTGAGTACTACAACTGCCTGCATTTATTATCTATGCTGTCGTTTGGCTTCATATTGCTGTTAAGGTAAAGCAACCCACTGAGCCACGCACACACACACATTTTACAGACACCTTTGTTCAAAGTGACATACAAGTGAGGCCAACAGCAAATTGCAAACAATTCATGCTGCCAAGGAGTCGACTAAGCATAAGCGCCGCTAGACGGAGCTTTCAATGAATGTCCAGATATAAGTGTAAGCAGCACTGGAGCGGAAACTACACAACAACTTCTAACAAACCTTATAAGCCTACAGAGGGAGCAGAAGTGCAACATAAGAACATTCAGGGAACATAAGGAGGCATCAAAGGGTTTTGATAAATATTAAGATATATTTTTTTATAATGTAGTGAATTAAGATGTTACCACCACTGTATAAAAATGTGATTAATGAATTCTGAGTTTGTACTCTGTTTGTTTTATAGTAATGTTCAATACATTCAATAAAAGCTGTTGTTATTCTATTCATGAAACATTTAGTTTGCCCTTGTGTTCCTTCACAGACCAGCATCTGTCTCAGGTACCTTAAATACATCATAGTACTATCTCAGTTACAGGCAGTAGATGCTGGATCCTGATGGTTGGGGGGCAGGGGGGGGACCTGGACCCTCTTTGCTGAGAAGCTAAATTTTACTTAAAGCTCAATTTCCTTTTAAGGTCACAGGAAATAAGACTGAACCATCTTCCATGGGCGCAAGCATGAGTGTAAATTATGGCGGAGGAGCCCTGCCAATAATCAAAATAAGCCAATACAACGCCCTGGACCCCCTTAAGTGGGTGGAGACCTCAACCCACCCCCAGTGCTCAACCCAAAGGCAGGGGAACCTGTTGGGCGGCGTGCCAGTGAAATGACATTAAGGACCAGTGTTTTCTTTTTAAATTAAAAAAGGCAGATTCAGGGACCCTTTCATGCATAGGATGATGGGAAAAATGTATCTCAGGAGGACTTGTGGTTAGTAAGTCAAATCAGAAACCTTAATTTTTATGTATTTTGCTGCAGCACAAAACATACATAAGTATATATACTGTATGTGTATACACTATATTGCCAGAAGTATTGGGACACCCCTCCAAATCATTGAATGCAGGTGTTCCAATCACTTCCATCCATAGTCACCAAACATTTTCAAAAGGATGGGTCGCTCTCAGAAGCTCAGTGAATTCAAGCGTGGTACTGTGATAGGATGCCACATGAAATTTCCTCGCTACTAAATATTCCACAGTCAATTGTTAGTGATATTATAACAAAGTGGAAGCAATTGGGAACAACAGCAACTCAGCCACTAAGTGATGGGCCATGTAAAATCACAGAGTGGGGACAGCGCATGCTGAGGCCAACTGGCTGCAGAGTCAATAGCTACAGACCTACTTCATGTCGCCTTCAGATTAGCTCAAGAGCAGTGCATAGAGAACTTCATGGAATGGCTTTCACGGCCAAGCAGCTGCATCCAAGCCTTACATCACCAAGTGCAATACAAAGCATCAGATGCAGTGGAGTAAAGCACGCTGCCACTGGACTCTAGAGCAGTGGAGACGTGTTCTCTGGAGTGATGAATCATTCTTCTCTGTCTGGCAATCTGATGGACAAGTCTGGGTTTGGTGGGTGCCAGGAGAACGGTACTTGCCTGACTGCGTTGTGCCAAGTGTAAAGTTTGGTGGAGGGAGGATTATGGTGAGGGGTTGCTTTTCAGCAGTTGGGCTTGGCCCTTTAGTTCCAGTGGAAGGAACTCTTAATGTTGCAGCATTCAAAGCCAATTTCAATTTCATGCTTCTAACTTTGTGGGAACAATTTGGGGATGGCCCCGACCTGTTCCAAAATGACTGCGCAGCAATGCACAAAGCAAGATCCATATGGACATGGATGAGTGAGTCTGGTGTGGAAGAACTTGACTGGCCTGCACAGAGCAGAATATCCTGCAGTAGAGCAGAGACTGCGAGCCAGGCCTTCTTGTCCAACATCAGTGTCTGATTGGTATTGACATTAATAACACAAGTCTACAAAAGAAAAATCAGGTGGCAAGGTTTTTTGAATGGATTTAGGGTATTTTGAGGGTGTTGAATTCAAAAATCCCATTACTTTTGCTGAATTGGTTCTAGTTTTTGAGATAATGGACATCCATGAAAATAATGCATTCTCTCAATGCGGCTTGTGTGTGATAACAAATGCAACAGCTTTTGACTCTTTAACAGTGTCTTAGGTAATAAAATATCCCATATAATTATTAATATCCCATATAATTATACTAATTTGTGGACCTACAATGCTATAAAAGCGAGTTTTTGAAGCCAGAATTCAACTGTGAATTTGCAGAGGAAAGAAGTCGGCTATGTTTGTCAACCCAGTCTTGGTTTATACCCAAAACGTTCTGTCTTAAAAAGTATATATAAAAACACGTAAAAAATTATGACTTCATCAAGAAAAACCTGCATTTTCCAAATGCAGAGCAGACAATTATGAAGAACTGGTGCAAGATATGCTTCACTGAACTTCAGAAATTTGGGAAGATCAATCAATCAATCAATCAATACTTTATTTATCCCCGAGGGGCAATTAGAGGCACTTAATGAAGTGTTGCATAGACACAACCACTCTACAAGCCAACCGGTCGACCGCAGGAGCAGTGACCCGGATATAGGAAAATGCATAATCATTTAAGGTGATTTCCAGATAACCTTGGAGACTTCAGCAAGGAACAAGGCAAAAGGTTCCACCAAGATATGAAGGTGGTGGAGGAGAGATATCAAGGCAGATGGGACGTACGTAATTGTCCTGATGACACATAAAAGAAGATTGCATAAACAGCGTTATTTGAAGCACTGACATTAATAACAATTAATAATAACTTATTAATTGTATGAATTAATCAAATCATACATAAGTTTTTCCTGTCACTGTTAGATATTTTTAATTTCTTTTTTTTATGTTAGTTTACTTACTAGTTGTAACTAAATTAAAAATATTCTTGCAATTCTGAATGCTTTTTACATGTGTTGCGTTAATTAATTCACTATTAAATCTGGCAAAACCGAAGTCAGATTCTTAATCAGCATCATAAATTTATATAAAACCGTTCAGACATCGTTGGCACTAAAATCACTGTATAGCAGTGTAATCATTATCTGTTACACAGAGTTGCTTGCACGCCAGTAAATGGTGCTGTGTAATGAACAAAACAAAGAGTTGCTGTTGCAAGCAGACATACAGTGACTGAATAGAATCGCGCTTCAATTTGAGCACGGAAACTGAACCGTTACAAAGTTCAGTGACGAAAGCCACAAAGCCGAGCTAAGCGGTGCTTATAACGGCTATAACTTAGATTATTTAATAGAGAATAACTGTGTAGAAGAATAAAACACTGCAAAAACAACCAATGTGAGATATAATATAAACCGTTAAAAGCAGTGTGGCTTTACAAGCTAAGAAAGTCATGCAGGCCGGTTAAAGTGTGCGAGATCGCGTACTGATCATAGATAAAGCTCCATCAGCCCTGGCTGTGTACTTCTACATTACATTCAAATGCTTTGTGCAATGTTTATATCCGCTTAACGGACAAAAATAACCTCTTTGCCACTGCAGGTTAGGTATTAAACTTTCGTTTTTTTCATTCTGTATGTATCTTCAGAATTACAAAAAACAATACCACTTAACAATACCCTTTCGTCTTAAACGATAAAACAAAATATACAAAGAAATTTAACATATATTAGACAGAAACTGTTTTTGTGTGTGTGTGTGTGTGTATATATATATATATATATATATATATAGAGAGAGAGAGAGAGAGAGAGAGAGTAACATACATCATTAAATTGAGTGTGTTTATTGTGTACAATTGGTTTTTAAACATGATTCTATGTTTAAAATTCTATGCTATTCTAGCAGGTCAGGTTAGGTTGGGGAGCATGCACTAATGTAGCGCGCTGCCGCACCCACCACAAACATCTCTGCAGCAAAACTCCTCGGGATCCTGGCTAGCAATCTCCCAGGCAGATACACGGTCTAGCCGCATCCTCCGGAAATGGCCATCCATCTGCCGCAGCCAGGTGTTACATGAGCATCCCCTTGGCTGGGTCTAGCCGCTTGGGTCCTCAGCAATGAGTATCCTGCGAGCCGGATCACCCTCTGGTATTGTGCCTCATTCAGGAATCCTCTAGCAACCGCTCGTCCGACACAAAGTCAAATCAGCGGTACCCAAGGATTCTCCGAAGAGACACAGTACCGTAGGCGTCCAGTCTTCATGTCAGCTCACTGGTTAGCATCCATGTCTCACAGCCATACAGCAAGACAGGGAGCACCAGGACTCTATAGACTTGGACCTTTGTCATCTTGCAAATCGGGAGCGCCACACACCCCTTTCCAGCGACCCCATGCTCTTCCAATCTGTCTACTGACTTCATAGGAACAGTCACCAAACACATGAATGTTGCTGCCAAGGCAGGTAAATCTCTCAACAAGGTCGACATTCTCCCCGCAGACAGACACTACTGATGGCTGTGCCCAAGAAATCATTAAATGCCTGGATCTTGGTCTTTAACCAGGATACCCGCAATCCCAGACACTCAGACTCCCTCCCTCAGTCTCTCAAGAGCCCCAATCGGTGCCTCCATTGACTCCGCTAAGATCACAGCATCATTGGCAAAGTCAAGATCAGTATATCTTTCTTCACCAACGGATGCCCCACAGCTGCTGGACCCCACGACTCTGCCCAACATCCAGTTCATACAAGCATTGAACAGAGTAGAAGCAAGAACACACCCCTGGTGAAACCCAGAATCAACTGGAAAGAACACAGAGGTTCTCCCTCCACTCTGCACAGCACTCACAGTACCAGTGTATAGGCCAGCAAGATGTCCAGCAACTATTCTATGAGCAAATAAGTAAATATGAGGCGTAATATAATATCAAACTTTAAATACAGAGCTTAGACTTCCTGCTAAACAATTTTGAGTTTGCTGTCAATTGATATAATATATATATATAGAAAAGAAAAGTTTCGGTGTTGTAATCTTAATAATAAACTGTCGCTAGTTCGAAACAAACACCGACGACATGCTTTATTTTCGGCATAAAATGGTGTCGATCCTCCACATCGCTAGGCGGCGTAAAGCCTTGCGGAGAGCACCGCGAGGAGCCTACGTCGACTGCAGGAGTGTCATTTTTAATTTTTTTCCTCTCCGCAGTTCGAAATGCCATTGTGATGACGCAGGGACGTGCACGGGCGAAGGCAAGCGGCCATTACGCGGCTCAGTTTCCCTACGAAGGTCGGAGGGAAGAGGGAGCTAAGCTAGCTAGTTAGCCTGGTAGCCAGCCCCTGACGCCATAGAAAATCACACACACACCTTCCTAAGACGCGCACTCGACGGCGGGGGGGAGCTTTGCAAACCACAAGCGTGTGGACACATGAAAACTGGGTTAAACCTGAAATAGAAGGGTGCGCTTCGACCGAGAGGTTGCGCGAAGCTGCGCCCAATTTCAAGTAAAAATAAAATAATCATCGTTATCTAGTGGTTTACGCGACGAACGTTAAGTTAGCTCAGCTACCGATAGAAATAGTGTGAAAGGGGGTGAAGGCCGCCGTCGGAGTGCTTTTAAAATGGACAATAAAGCTTTTACGAAGGAACTGGACCAGTGGGTCGAGCAGCTGAACGAGTGCAAGCAGCTGACGGAGAACCAAGTGAGGACGCTGTGCGAGAAGGTGAGTGGTGCCCGGCCCCGGCTGCCGAACTGCTGGAAGTTTCGGGCAGAGCTTCGGAGTCTGTGGCCTCCGCGTACCCAATGTTTCCAAGCTTTGGGCGCTGAATCCCGGCGCGGTGCTGTAAGCTGCGAGGCACCTGCGCCTGGCGCTGTCAGATGTTGCGTGTCTGTTGGGAAACGTCTGGAAATCTGGGCTAAATATTAGCTAGATTTTTGCTAATGGTAACGTTCTATGTAAATATAAGAGCCCCGGTGTTTTAAAAAACAAATATATAAGCCGCCAGTGTTAGGGACAGCTTTTCGCACTTTTGATTCCTATTCCAGCAACCCGGTGTTGATCCCGAAAAGGCTGGTTTGCTGGCCTGTTTCATTCAAACTGAGTTATTAAAATGAGCTGATCGGGCACACATTATTAAATCCGAGCGACGTGTGACGATTTAGACACTTTTCCACTAAGTCGCAGTAACAACTCGATTGTGATTATGATGTTAGTGGTTTTGTTTACATATTGCTAACCGTGGTGCAGTTACTTTGATGAAGCATTTGCAGTTTAAATAAAGAGTAGCTATCTTAAGAATACAACAGAAGTCCCTCAGTTCTTACATCTGCCTACTTGGTCAATAAGTCTATGGCACCTTTTTTGTATGTGTTTGTACATTGCTGATATTCTTCCATTTAAAAAAAGAAATACAGAAAATCGACCAGCTTTCTGAAAGTCATTTTATAATGTAAAACTCTAAATGTAACATTCATTCGTCATTCAAGAAATGTTATAATGACAAATTGCAAGCATGAACTATGAACAGCTCAATCCATCATGCTTTCCTCTGTATTTGGTAATGCACGTTTAAAATGTATTGCAATTTGATGGGATGCCTGTGATTTAATTTCCGAAAGTTAGTTCATTTCCTAGCTGTCTTGGGCAGCTTCTTTTTGTCTTGTGCTTTCATGTGAAATATCTTCAGATTATTTTGCCTAAATCATATTCAGCTTTGTATTATTTTATACTGAATTTACATGTATAATGTGTGATGAAATATCGTTAATCCTTTGCAATTAAAAATGGGGGGGAAATCGCAAGAAAAAAATACATAGCTTGACTCCGAAAGAGGCTGCACGTTTCCGGTGTATAAACGGGGCCCTGTTTCTAGGTGTGTTTCTTGTTTTGGGCAAAAACACCAGGGTGAAACTAAGGTATCGTAATCAGGGCCAGTTCAGTGACTCCATAACTTTTAATTGCTGGCACATGGGTAGTAAGGTATCGCACTATGGTGGGGAGGATTGTTTACAAATTAATTATTCTAAGGCAGCTGACTCAAAGTACAGGTCCATTATTTTATGCTGTAAACTGACACCCCCTGCTTGGTTCTCCACTACAGGCTAAAGAAATCTTGACAAAGGAGTCAAATGTGCAGGAGGTGCGCTGTCCCGTCACAGTCTGCGGAGATGTTCATGGGCAGTTTCACGATCTCATGGAGCTCTTCAAAATTGGGGGCAAGTCTCCGGATACAAACTACTTGTTCATGGGAGACTATGTAGACAGAGGGTATTACTCAGTGGAGACAGTGACTCTTCTTGTGGCATTAAAGGTAAGGATTTATAGCCCAACGAGACCAGAAAGATAAGCTTTATGAATCATTGAGCTCTGAATCGCATGAATGCACTCAGTTGTTCAAAATACATGAAGGTCTCAGACTCAAAACACTGCAAACCATTGTGTACGATTGGCTTTATTTTAACTTGCCATACTCCTGATAGTTTAAAGGCACAAAAAGCAGCTTCAAACTATCAGAGTAAAGCTCTTTCTATATAGCTTAGAATAATGATACTTCATTGATCCCCATGGGGAAAATTCTTTTCGTCTACCCCATCTTGCTTTCTATGACACAGATACGCATGCAGGTCCAGACAAGCTTGGGGGTGACAGAACAGGGTCAGCCGGCGTGCGGTGCTGGGGGGGGGTTAGGGTCTTACTCAGCTACCCAATGGTGGCATCAGTCTGCTGGTCCTCGGATTTGAACCAGCGACCTTCGAACACAGACACAGATTCCTAACTCGCTGAGCTACGTCACCCCCCCTCTTCAGCACCATCTCACTTTTACTTCTCCAGGTCCGTTACCCTGAGCGCATTACGATTCTCAGAGGCAACCACGAGAGCAGGCAAATCACGCAGGTTTACGGTTTCTATGATGAGTGCCTCAGGAAGTATGGCAACGCCAATGTATGGAAATACTTCACAGATCTCTTTGACTATCTCCCCCTGACTGCCCTGGTAGATGGACAGGTGAGTATTCTGCTCCCATTTGTCTGTTTTCAACAAAATACCAAAAAAAGTTGTTTTAATTTTTAATAACCCCATGGAGAAAAATCATTACATCATCAATTGACAGAAACTGCCCTACAGAACCATTTTCTTCAACATTTGCATAAAGTTGACCCCAATCATTAGAGTATAGTTTCATCGCTAATCTTCTGTCCTGGCAGATCTTCTGCCTGCATGGTGGCCTTTCTCCCTCAATAGACACACTGGATCACATCAGGGCTCTGGATCGTCTGCAGGAGGTTCCACACGAGGTCAGTCCCAAGGGCACATGAGGATATTTCAGAGGATACTGTAGGCCAGTGGTTCTCAACCGTTTTTGCACCACGACCCAATTTTTTACCCTGCCAGCTCAGTCGCAACCCCATATCAAGGTTTAAATTAACGTTATGATCAAGCACACGGTGCACTCTGTAATTTATGCCAATCAGTGACTTTTGCATAAATCTGATTGGATGTGCATTGAACTTTAAATTAAACATCTGTGGTTTGGTTTCTTGGATTGGTTGAGTGTTCACTAGTTTTGTGCTAAGCCCTCGCAGACCCATAGGTTAATTCTAGGATTGGGCTGGGAAATCTGATCGTGGATCAGCAAAGGAGCGCTTGCTAGTTTCCATGAAATGTTAAATTTCAGTTCAGCAGTTTTTTCTGGCCTTTCAATGTCATTTTAATTCAGAAGTCTGATGCCCTATACCAGTGTTTACCAATCTGGTCCTTGGGGACCCACAGTCGGTCCATGTTTTTGCTCCCTTCCGGTTCCCAACCAGGAGCTAAGAGGGAGCAAAAAAGTGTACTGTCTGTGGGTTCCCGAGGACCAGATTGCGAAACACTGCTTTATACATGTGTTTTTAAACGAAACAGTTTGTTTAAAAGCAGCAGAACTGATGTAGATCAGGGTTATGAAAAGATAGGAGAATGCCTTTTCTTTCTCTTTGTTGAGGGATGTTGAGGTCTGGGGCATGTTTCAGGGCCCGATGTGCGACCTGCTGTGGTCAGACCCTGATGACCGTGGAGGCTGGGGAATCTCCCCTCGTGGTGCTGGCTACACCTTTGGGCAGGACATCTCTGAGACCTTCAACCATGCCAATGGCCTCACCCTTGTGTCTCGGGCTCACCAGTTGGTCATGGAGGTGAGTAATAATTCAACAAAATCCGCAGTCCATTTTATCTACATGCAGATAGCATTTAACGATATGATTGGCCTGTCATATTTGCACAATATATAGGACTGGAACTTTTTCTTTCTTTCAATTTTCAAACAGTGGTTTGGGCCACACCAACTGATTGTACCCCAATCACTGCTGGTCAGTAAGGGTTTGGAAAGTTACCAGTAGCTGTGCTTTAGTCTTTTTCTGGCCAATGGGAAGCATGCTGGTCTTATGACATGCTGACAAACTGTTGTCTTCGTTTTGTCAACCAGGCAAAATCTGTCCGAAATGTTGTTGAGGTGGCAGCTTTGGAATTTTGTAAATACATAAAATAGCCATCTGTGGCATATGGAAGAAACACATTTTTGTGCTGGAACAAAAATGAGGATGTTTTAATAAATCTCTTCAAAGCCTTTCAGCCAACAAAAGTTTCCTGTCGAAAGTTTGCACGCCAAACATGAAGAAATACTGCAGTATACTCCAGAATGAATTTGGTTTTCATCATATTCTGTTGTTTTCACATGTGGGCTCCACTACACATTGTCTAGCAAATCTTAGACTAGCATCTAGTTAATATATAGTTTGATCTTTTTTTTTTCTTTTTTTTTAAACCAACGTGCATACTGCATTTATTTAACAGTACAAACATGTTAAAGGTAAATAACTTAAGTTTCTCAGTATTTATACTCCGTAATTGTTCATTGATTTAATGGTGTTTTTAGGACTTGATGTTTGGCTGTAATGCTGCTTCTCAGTATTGGCCATAAACGGCTGTGCCGCAGTACCCTCACGTGCCACAGGTGCAAATTGTGTTGCCAGTGACGTTCAGTGTTATGTGCGCTAAGTCAGAATGTTCTGTAAGTTAATGGTATGTGGGTTGGGCCCAAGAAGCGCCGAGTGGTGGAGAGCCGTGTTTACAGTCATCTCGCGTGAGTTATCGGGCCTGTGCTCGTAGGCGTACCTGTCCATATCTCCGGGTTTTTGTTATTAAACAGGGCTGATGTTTCAGGGTTACATGTGCATGAACTGCTCAGGTGCTGGACATCCTCTCTGCCTCGCATCCGCCGGGAAAAAAGGGAGGACGGCAGGAGCCTGTTTAATGAGGCGATGCACGGTGTCCTGGATGGTACAATAAAGTAAATGTTTACTTCCCCGTCCAGCACTCTTGGCAACAGAATATTGACACAAGTTATTTTGATCACTATGATGATGAAGTATGATTAGTGGGTTTCCTAGTGGAATGCTCCCCCTCGCATATGCCGTCCTGCTCGTTTTAGAGACACGCACATATACAATTGATCCTGCTGCTGCCGCAGTTACTTTCTCATTAGAACAATAATAACAGTAGATATTTTGTGAGACTTTGCACACACATTGTATGGGTGAAGATTCTGGGACAAATCACTCCCAAAATTGAGGCAGCACTGCATAGTGATACCCAGGAAAAGGGCAGCATCAGACATTTGATCTCTTTAGTTTGATAACTTGTTGGGTCTTTTTCAAACTTTGCATAGGATTTCACTTCACAACATCGCTTAGTGGCAGCAAGGGAAAGATGACCGCAGAAGACACTTGACTCGGTGAATGTGATCACTCAAGTACTGGATGGATCTCATTTCCACTTCACAGAAATATTATATTGATGAACATCTCCACCTGATTTCTTTCTGAGACACCAGAATTGAAGCAGCAGCACTAGGGTGCAACAAAGAATGAAAAGGTGCAGCTGCAGAAGACACTTGAAATTGTGAACACAGTAACTCTAAAAGTATTTTATATATCTCTTTCAAACTTCCCAGGAACATTGTATAGGTGATTATCTGGTACCTGTTTCAAGACAAATTGCACCAACATTGAAGCAGTGGTGGAGCATGGAATTGTGGTCTCAGATCTTGTGAACCTGATTACACAGAGATGAATCACACAAGTTGGGCTTTTAATAAAGATTTTTTGTACATGTGCGGAGAGTGTGTTTGGAGTCTCGAGATTCTAGAGCAGGGGTCTCAAGCTGCAGTCCTGGAGGGCTGGACCCTGTGTAGCTTAGTTCTTTCCCTGCTCCACCACAAATGATTCAGATCAAGAGCTGTGTGGTAATTCGCACAAGGAGTTGTTAACACAGGTGTGTTAAATGAGGGTGAACCAAAAACCGTGTATGGGCTCCAGCCCTCCAAGACTGGAGTTTGAGACCCCTGTTCTAGAGGATGGGGCATGTGGAAGGAGTATGGATTAGATTAGAAAGGCGGTGACAGGGCTGTTGGAGGAATTATCATTGTTCCACAAGTATCTTGCTGAATTAAACATAGTCTAACTGAAATGTTAATCCAATTCAAATTGCAAATTCATTAACAAAAGACAAGTAGCCCAAATAGAACTGAAGCATTATCGGGCCATTAAACAGGGTATTTTTTCATGGACCTTGTTATAAATATGGTTGTGGATCAGTGTTTTCACGGCTTGGTACTGGTTGGGTTGAGCTATGTCTGTGAAGTATTGTAGATGGTCTCGAGCAGTCACCTGAATCCCACATCTTCAACAGCTGAGAGCAGATAGTTGTCCAGTCCAATAAACTGTATTTTGGTTCTGATATTTTTTACTTTCTTACCATCCATAATGTAAGGCTTTTCTTTGGTGCGGTCAGGGGTGGATGCTAGTTTGCTAGTTGCAACAGCCTTAGCGTTAGCAAGTTTGTAGTCCAGTTGTCAGGTGTCGAATGAGGTTTTTGATGTTTTTTGCTGGCGATCCCCCATGAAGAATTTCGCTTTACATGGCCAATTGATCAGAGCATCCATACTAAAAATACCACTAAAATTTTCCCCCTCTTCAGGGATACAACTGGTGTCATGATAGGAATGTTGTGACCATCTTCAGTGCGCCAAACTACTGCTATCGCTGTGGCAACCAAGCCGCCATCATGGAACTGGATGATACTCTAAAATACTCTTTGTAAGTATTGTTATGCTCTCATCCGGTATACCTGTAAGAATCTGAAAAGGGTTGAGTAATGGTAAAGTTGTTCCTTCTGTATGAATTATGGCCTTATGCCTCCACCTTAAAAATCCTGGAATCACCTGTTGAGGGTGCAACTCTTAAACACTTGTAAATATTGGGCTGCTCTCATCTGGTGTAGCTATCAGAATTTGATAGGATTGAGGTGGTGGTAGGATGCAACCTTTACGCGACCCAAATGCATAGATGGGGTCTTTACTCACAATCATCTCTGTCCCCACAGCCTGCAGTTTGACCCTGCACCTCGCCGCGGGGAGCCCCACGTCACCCGACGCACCCCCGACTACTTCCTATAAACCCCCTCCCGATGACATTTGTATGTGTAAATGTGTGTATATGTATGAGCAGGGTTACAACATGAGAGTACTAACATGGACCAAAATGTGCCATACTAGCGGTAAGCATTTAGTGCACACATACAGTTTGCCCAGTGTCTCAGTACTGCAACAACATGCCGCATTTATCCTTCAGCTCAAGTCTCAAAAGCCTGCTGTATACGATGGTAGTAATGGGTTTCTTTTTTTTTTTTTTTTCGGGCGGGGGGGGGGTTCCTTGAATTGTACATTGAAGAGGACTTGCGTGACTTGCTTTGCTTATTTCAAATTTACTGGACAAAATGTACATTTTTGCGACAATTAGCAATGCCAGGCATGTGAAATATGGTATTTTTAATGTACAAGCTTATCGACCCCCCACACGTTTCTCCAGCAGACACCATCCTGTTATGAATGCACAGTTGAAGGGAGAAACCTCTTCCTCTTCTGGAGTATATGCTGTCATGTAAAGAGCCCACCTTCCTGCCCTCCCTCTCACCCACCCACTGTTAAATCTTACTGTTTACTGTACTTTTTTCTGTATATTTGTCATGAAGTGATTGCATCTTATTTGGTGTATTTGAACCAATTAAAGTACTTTTGATCATTAACAGTCTGTGGCCAGTGACCTGCTGTAGGTCTCAGTAAATAACCAACCGATGAGGTCATCATTTATTGCAACAGAGTCCTTGGTGGTGCAGAGGTCCCACGATCCACAGATCTGACACACAGCAGCGTTTCTGAATCTATCTCACCAACCGCTGGCTCAGTCGGGTAGAAGCTACCTGTAGGTGTAACATCTTAAACCTTCAGTCACTTAAATGCTGAGCCTCAGGCTGGGGGAGATCCATCTCTTCCACATTGAGGACTGTGTCTGTGTCAATGCCAGCATCTTCCAGGCTCAAGTCTTTTTCCATCCTTAGGGGCCTTCGAGGATAAGAGGTGCAAATAGCGTAGATGTGCGGTGGGAATCCACTCTTAAGCATCCAGTACAGGAGAACCTGCACAAGACGGTAATCTATGTCAGCTTCTTTTTCCACTGACTGTCAGTCCACAGTCCTGGTCTTTATCTGTAGGAGTGTGCGTCATGAGCTCAGATTTTAGTGCACAGACCATTTAAACTGACAAAAGTACAACGTACCCTTGAGCTGTGTGATTTAAAGAACTTGCGCTGAATTGTTCGATCACCCGGACATCTCAGGACCACCCTCACCACCTAAGAAAGGGTTAAGGCTTGTTCAGCAGAATTTAGTTTAAAAAAATCAAAAGGTGCAATTTGCCTTTAATTCCCACCCAAGGCCTGTTTATAAGAAGTTACTCATTTAACACCAAGAGCAGCTCAGGTCTCGGTTGCTCTCGTTCCTAAATTTAGTACTTTGCTGACATGACATGCAAGTGATGAAATGACTGAACGCAACAGAAGTTTACACAACTCCCACTGCCCTGGAGACTAAAATTAATCAGTTGATAAACATTCACACAGCAGAATCTATTCTATTTTATCTAATCTAATCTATTTTATAGAATCATCTGCAATGTAAAGAATTTTTGCAGGGAAACACAACAGATAGCTACTTTTAAATGCTGTGATTAATCAATAAAATTCCCACAGCTCAAGGAATCCTGAGAAGTAGAAATAGTATTCACTAAAAAACGTTTGTTTCAAAGGTATCTGTACATCATCTGTGACAGTGCATGTAAATACACCCAAATACTGAAGGAGATCGTACAACAGCAAACCCTGTTAAAAAAAATAAAATTGAACTTACCCCCTCAGCATTTTCTGGTGGTTCATCTGGTAAAACAACAACCTTTTCAAAACAGGGAAACAATTTGATTATATTCCAGCATCAAGAATAATCACAGTAACTAAATTCCATTTTCAATTAAGCACTGAACTTTTAATTGCAATTGTATGCAATATATTTGCTTACAGTTTGATCTTAAAAATCTTTTAAGCAAACAGTGTTATCCCTAATCCCTAATCTGCCCATATTCTGTATTTGTTCAATTCTACAGTTGCAAAATGAGGCAAATAGTAAATATTGATATTTAGACAGGAATATTCTGGAAAACTCAGAAATAGGTATGAATACATTCTTCACTGGGAACAAACAGCACTGCTGCATCTGACTATGTATTATAAGGGGAGGCAAAACTGCATGGCTATGTTCATGCCGGTACACAGCCAGCCTGTCACTGATAGATTAGCTAGCTAGCTAATATGCTAAAAATGTCTGGCTTCACATTCACTTTGTTACCAAGGTGCGTTTCAATGGAGTAACAGGAAGTACAATAACTAGCTACATTTCCATTTCTCCAAGAAATGGTAGCATTAATATTCAATAACTAACACTTTTCATTCAGTAATTAAATGTAATTTTACTGATTAATAAAAATAATAACTATGCCTCCTGAGGATAAGTTGGCCCATCTTCTTGGATGTTTTACGTACTGCACTAATCTCAATGTTCACTGGCCACAGGTTTTTCTCCTCACAGCAGAAAAAAAGAACTTCAGTCCTGTCTATGTAGATTCCTATATGGTCGAATAAAATCGCACTGGAATGTACCAAATCCTGCATGGGGAGCAAATGGTCACTTCATTCAGCAAGCCACCTGCATCTGGATGAGGGAAATGTTTTGGGAGGTGACCAAATTTGTAAAAAAAAAAAAAATCAAATGAAAAAAAGTGCCCCTGGCCCCGGATAAGTGGTAGAGAATGCATGGATGGATGAATGAATCCAAAGAGTGCAGAACCTATTGGTAGTACATTCCAGGGCCTGTATCACAAAGCCAGATTTCTTGCTTAGCCGGATAACTTGTTTTAAGGTATTTAAGGTAAATTTAAGGTATCCCAGTTCAAATGGACTCTCTTCATTCACTTAGCCCAAACTACCATAAATCTGTAACAGACTAACAATGGATACCACCTTGCTGCCCCTGTACATGAAGGATGAGAGAGATAAAACCTAAAAACACTACATTCTTATAATTAAAAAATTTTCTTTAAATAAACCTGCTCAGTGAACAAAAGAAAAAAACCCAACAATATTCTTATAGAAAATTGCTTTGTACAGCACTCCATTTTCTTCAAATAACAATGACATACTCCAATATTTGCTCTTAAAAAATATTCCAGAAATTTACTTGCAACCCTGTGCAAGTCACAAGAGACATGCAGATTAACATGCAATTTGCTTCTGTGCACACAGCATACATCATGAGTCAACAGAGAGGTGCTGTTCACATTCCATGGTGGGGGCCTGCTTTTTCCTAAAAACAAAAAAGAATCCATGTCTAACCTTAAAGAATGACTGTCAGTTGTGGACTTAGGAGGGTTAGTAAAGTTTTAAAGTGATTAAAAGCAAACTGTAACTTGGCTGCCCTGCCCAGCTTAGCCCCACCATGTAACACTGTTGGTAACATCTACTGTCTGGGTTGGAGTTGAAGCACAACTTGTCTTCGCATTTTATTTTGAGGGCAGCGGTTGCTATGCGTGGCATCTGTGTTTGTCCGACTCAAATATCCACTAGGACTAGCTGCGCCCTTGGGGGGGGGTGGGGGGGGGCGGAATTCAGACATTGGATAGCTCACCCTCTTTTCTTTTGGAACGTCAGCTTTGGCAGGGATGTGGCTGACAGTTTCTGGCAACTTCCTCCTCCGAATGGCCTTCATGTTCGGAGACTCCTCAACGTCCTCATCCTCTAGGTGTTCCATGGAAGAATCTCCCTCCTGCAGCGGCAACAATGAAGATGAACACTGTCAAGGACGGCCACAAGCTACCAAGAACGACTGTCAGGAGCGGACCTGGTAGTCTGTAGCGTTTAGCTGAACCTGTAATGCTCAGCACATCGGTCAACACTTCTGGGTCCAGTGGAATGCTCCAATAGAAAAATCCAGCTGTATGAATAGGTAGATTTGTTACTTAGGGAGGTGTTAACAGTGTTTGATCAATACTGCAAAACATATTTTGCCTACCACAGCGTTTCTCAACCTGGTCCTTGGGGACCCACAGACTGTCCACGTTCCCTGTAGAGCAAAAATGTGGGCTGTCTGTAGGTCCCCGTGGACTGGATTGGGATACACTGGCATACCATATAAATGTACATAGGCCAAACAGCACAGGGCACAGAGGAGGACATCCTGGATGGCATATTGGACCCTCACAGGGCACAAACAGTACAGCTAATGAACTCAAAAGGCATATCTTTGGACTGTGGGACACGTACAAGACGAAAACTCGTGATGTAGAGAGAACGTGCAAACTCCACACACAGAGCAGAGGTTGGCTTCATACCCCTAACCCTGGAGGTGTGAGGTGACAGTGCTGCCCATTGAGCCACTGAAGAGGAATTCAGCACCTACCCCTAACGGCTGTCCCCGTGTCAGCTTCCAGGCCTCTCCCGTCATGCGGTAGAAGCGCTGCTCCTTCTTCTGGAGCCGGGCTTCCTGGCGCGGCTTCAGCACAGACTCCTGATATGTTGAAGCCTGACAGGTAACAAAAAAAAAAAGTCATCCAAATAATAAAATGCTTCATCTATTTTTCATCTAACAGGAAAACAAAGGTTTTTCCCAAAATATATGTTTCCCTACAACAGACATCTGCAGTAGGCGATTTGAGAGAGGATGCCATCCTAATGTTAGCAAAATTTCAAAAATGCATCCCTTAGTTAACCTGGCTCCCTCTCCACCCCCCAGCGGAGAGAGTGCTGCGGGTGTTGAGAGCATCCGTTTGGTTAGCGTGCGCGTGTGTGTGTATGTGTGTGTGTGTGTGTGTGTGTGGTGTTGATTGGCAGTGAGCAGTCAGGGGCGTGCCTCCATTGATCCATCTCCGTGTTAAAAATTAACAAATCGCCAACTAGACGTCTGTATTGCAAAGTCCACATAAACATGCCTTCTGGAAGTGTGAAAGCGTACACTTACAGTTTGTGAGCTACTTCCATTATGTTGCAAACATGATGCACGTTTTAATAGAACAAAAATTGCCCTTAGCACATCTGTACCTTCTCACTGTGTCTCTCCTGCTGGTCTTTCCTGGCCAACTCTCGTTTCTGACTCACATCTTCATCTGGATTTAAACAGAACATCTGCATACATTTCATTTACAGGAAAATCACTGATAAATTTCAGTACCACCTGTTTATGAAATGTACAGTACTGCGCAAAAGCTTTAGGCAGCCAAAGGAAATGTGCGAAGCTATTTATCTGGGCAGTAAGTGCACATTTGCTCAGAATAAAAAGGGGCCTTCAGTTATTCCGTGCATTTGTTAAATTTCACCATCAGCTTGCTTAATTAATTAGATTAATTAGTTAAAAAAAATTGGTGATGTGCTGATTAGCTGAACAAAGAGTGCTAGTGGTCCAGTCAAAAAAAAACATTGATGTATTGCATGGTTGCCACAAATCTGGGGGCAATTTTAGGAGAGGTTTTGAGATGGTTAAGCTGACACATTTTGACAGAGATAAAATCACAGTTTCGCACAAACGTGAATATTTTTTTTTTGACTACCTAAGACTTTTGCACAGTACTCTATTACAACTTTATATGACTAGCTGAGTGAAAATTTCCAACACGTTTGTTACGCCTGTTCATCCTAAACTAGGCCCTTCTGGTTTTAATTTACTATGGGGATTCACATGAGGGCAAGAGGTTAACTGAAGCTGAATCTTGCACAGGACACTGGTTGTCATTATTTCGGAAATGCCCCGAGAAACTGAAACGCACTTACACTCAGAGCGAGTCTGAGGCGTGGGAGATGAAGGGGAGGAGGACCTCAGCCGGGTATACAGCAGGGACAAGAGCCAGCTGGACAGGACGAGCAGGAACAGACCCCGTCCCATCAACAGCAAAGCAGCTTTAAAATCTGAGATAAAACGCATATTGCTGGCCCACAATATGCACCTGATTTACGTGAAGCGACAACAAACAACGCCGGGCTGTACGCAGCAATGTCTGCGAACGCCGTAATCTGCACAGTGGTGGTCGCATTTCATAGATCGTTAAATTCGTGTTATTATCGTCAAAACATATTGCTGTTCCGCCTTAGAATGAATAAGTACATGTTACAAATGATGTAGACAACTCACCTTTCTTGTAATTCCTCATATATAAACAACACAGAAAGCTGAGGGATATGATCCCGAAGAGCACTATGGCCTTGGGAGCACCCATTGCTTCGTTTATTAAAATATCTACCGATATTTGACTATTTCACCGATGCACATGCAGACAGCTAAAACATTATAGTCATACGGGTTTAAACAACGAAATTTATCAACAATGTCCTATTTAGAGAAAGTCCGACTGTGTCCTCCGGAAGACATGAAAACCAGCCTCACTGCGCATGCGCCATTGAAAGGCTGACGAATGTTGGCACCCACAAAAACCTTTTACAAAGAAAAAGGAAATTTGTTGTAATTTTGGGAAGCCTCTCGGTACGACCCATGGGAAGGCGGGGTCGGACTTTCAACCTGGCCCACTTATGTCACCAAGCAAAAAATCTTCTGCTTGTATCCTAGTATAATTCCGGGGCTATTTGCTATTTTGCTGTCAGTATAGGTACACTAGTGCCCCTCAATAAATACACAAAGATTCTACAGTGAGACACGTGTATGTGGTTGTATGTGGATGGTTTGCTGCTAGTCGTGCGTTTCTATCAATTACCTAACTGTCTAGCCGTTTAACTGTCTGCCAAATTATAACTAGGTAAAGAACTTCTTATTGATAATATGCACCGAATGTTGCTTAATAATGTAAAACAAATGTGGAAAATCTTTAAACCTTGTCATACTACAACAACTAGCATACATCAAGCACGGCAAAGCGCTCCCTCGATGAACGGCGTGACTGACAGGCTCGTGAGGTGACGTAGATTCGCGAGCCTTCCCGCACGTCCTCGTACTCGGTTATTTAAATATATAGCATAGTAACACAGTATGTTGACCTTCGCTGCATGATTGTAGTAACACTTCTTTCACCATGGAAGCTGCCATTGTAACCACTTCCGTTGCATACAAGATATGCCCACATCCGGCTGTTCAGCAATCCTGCTATTGAAAGTGATCACAATTTATTACATTTGAGTAGTGTTCACATTTGATAATACTTGATGAATGAAGAATTTTAATGTATATGCTTTAATAAAAAACGGTAAACGTGAATATTTTAATGAACGTATCAATGAAATTGTTATTAATAAACACTTTATCAAAATAGTTATTTGCTCTTTGACTCGAACAAATACAAGCTCAATTAAGAGGTTGCCTGGTACAGAAATTAAAGTCGGTGTGGTTGCACTCAACCCTTGTCCCTGGGTTGCTGTATCATTTCTCTTCCAGCTAATGTCCGGTACAATTAGATTTGAATGGGGCCATTGACTGAATTCTGACTCTCCTTTGATCTACATTTGATTTATTTTAATTGATCCAGAGAACAGATCCATGTAAAGTTGTGTCTTTTTGTGGCATTGATAGGCAGAGCTGGATTTGGGAGGGCAGTGACCCCTGGGCTCAAGACGTTTTTAGGGTCTTACCTACCTAAAATATTTTGAAATATACAAAATACCAAACGTGTCGACATCAAGGTTTCAGTGTCACCCAGAGTCAAGTGAATGACTGCTGCGAAGTACTAGCTTTAAAATGAATCGCTAAAATCTGAAACGCAAAATGAGATATAGGTCTGAACCTGAAATTATGAGAAAATATGTTGTATTGAAGCTTATATTCAATTTGTCATTGAGATCAAACTTTTCTAGAAGTACGCATTTCCAAAGACTTAATCTTCGCCATGCTGGTTAAGATTTAATTCCCTGTTTTTCCAGAAAAATCATAGCTAATCATCACTTGTCCCAGGATGGGGTGCCAAACCACCATAGGGCACACTCACATACCATTACTAGTATTTTAGTAACTCCAACTAACCAACATGCAAGCTCCACACATGGAAAAAGTGTGTGTATGTAAAGTGGATGTTTGAACCCTGATCCCAGAGGTGTGAGCCAACAATGCTAAATAAATATCTGTTTTGAATAATTTTAATAATGAATTGCAAATCATATTATTGTTTAATGTTTCATAATGGCTGCCAGATGAAATACACCTTCTATATGTATAGCAAAGCACCACCTCTTAAAATATGCTGACATTTGCATTTATACATCTTTGACAGTCCGGTGATCAAAATCCATTGTCTTTCTTTATCCACAAAACAAGCAAAACTGGGGAAACGTTACAAACGTTAGATGATGCCCCATTCACACCTTGTAGTTTAGGGACAAAGTGCGAATGGGGGTAACAAGAGCACATTATCAGCAAAATTCTAATGTTTTAATTTATTTCAGCGATCTTCGACATCATTTTGACTGAGGGAGATGAAACAAGGGGGAAAAAGCATGTTATTGTTCAAGAGCTGTTTACAAAAGCAGTCCTTAAAAGTAAAAGTAAAATACAGACAATTTTGGGTCACTTCACCTGCACTCTGGAATTTTAATCAGCTAAGGCAACAAAGAATTTAATTTTTTTACATACAAAAACATGTCCAGTAAGAATATTTTGGGGCCTCCTCCAGCTCGGGGCCAAGGCTACTGCACAAATAAGTTCTTGCTAAAGCCTGGGCATGCTGATTGGTTTAAGCTGATTGGTTTATGATGATTTGTTTATGCTGATTGTGTTATGCTGATTGGTTTATGCTGATTGGCTTATGATGATTATCTTAACAGCTAGTGCTTGTAGGAACCCACATAGCAACCTATAGGCCAGTTTCATCACCCTGGGATATTCCCTGCCTTGCATTTATTGCACTTAGGCTCTGGACCCCCTGTGACCCAGTATAGAACAAGTATTGTAGATTTATGAATCAATGAATGTATGGGTGGTAATACTTTGAGTATTTCTAAATTGCTGTTTGTGTATGATTCTGTGCATGTCTTGCAGTGGACTGACATCCCATCAAGTTCCCAGCTATCTGCCCCATCCCACATGGGCTAGGCTCCATGCTAGCACCCCCCCCAATGGTTATGCTGTTGAAAGATGGATGGAAAGTAATTTGCATGTAATAAAATAAAGAAATCTGCTAAAATGAAATAAGTACTCAGCACTAATAAAGTAGCACTTGTTGTAACTTTATAGAGCTCAGATAATCAAAATAAATGATTCGATGATAGAACTGGAGGAAAGTGTAATCAAGTGCTTTTGTTCATAGTAAGCAGATGTTAAAAACAGAAACGATAAAATGGCAAAAATAAGAATTACGAGAGATGATTATCCATTATTTGCATCAAAGAGCTCTCCTGATATTGTTCATCATGGATGTGTTGTCACTGGATCACTAATCAACAACTGATGTGAAGTGTCTTTAGTTGTTTGGCACTAATCACAAAATGGCACTCTCGAATCGAATACCATTAACATTCTCAAATCCATCAGAACACCAAAGGTTTTGGCTTTTCCCACGGAAACTCCTCTCTGCCAAAGTGGCCATAACACGCAGTTTTCTGGTAGATGGGCCTTTTCAGATTCAGCTCCCTGTGAAAAATGTAGGGCAGAGAGGTATGAGGACAGCAAGGTCTGAACACTCTGTGTGGGTAGAACCAGATGCCTTACCGGTAAAACTATTAATAGACAATGAAGCTATCCGCAAGGCAGCAAACACGCAGCACTGTATGGTGGGCGAAACTACCTCATAGGTATGGGTATGTGACACACTTTCTATCCGTTTCATAACTAAGAGTGGAATCGTGTCATTTATTCACTTAAGGTATCAGTTGGAGCTGGTGATCAGTTGCTTGACAATCTTCGTGGTGAAGGAGAAAGGTTTTAACTTATGTTTAGTTTTCAGTCAATAATCATATGAACTGGCTTGTGGTTTCATAATTTCATTGTAATAGCTGTACTCTGTATATTTTAATCCCTCTGTGTTGAGGATCCTCATAACTTCTGGGGGTCTATTTACACGAGGTTAAGAGAACAACTATTCCTTTAGTAACGTCACTATGATGATTATTTTGGGATGCAGTGACTCACTTTATTATGGCTCCGGGGCGTAAGTCGAAATTGTTCTGCACAATTTTCAGCAGCTCATCTTCATCCCTGGCAGATGTACCGTAGTGGAACACAGAGACAGACAGTGGGTGGCTCACACCTATGGCGTATGATATCTGCAATACAACACCAGGAAGGGGACTCAGGATCCATGATGGCTGCAAAATACAGATGCTCCTCAACTCATGATGGGGTCACGTTCCAATAAACCCATAGTAAATTGGAAATATCGTAGGCTGCATATGAATATGATATGATAAATCACACAGCGAAAGAAAACACCGTGTGATACATTGTTAAACACTGTACTGTATAAGATTAATTTCTCATTTACTTAGCTAAAAACAAAGATAATCTCACTTGGACCAGAACTCTTTTGCAGAGTTTCGCCTTCACCAGAGACTTGGCAACCCATCGTGCAGCATAAGCTCCAGAGCGGTCTACTTTGGAGTAGTCTTTTCCAGAGAAGGCCCCACCGCCGTGGCCTCCCCACCCACCGTAAGTATCCACTATAATTTTGCGGCCTGTGAGTCCTGCGTCTCCCTGTTGCAAAATTAGAATCAGCCACAGTGTTTTGGTGTGCAAGATCACTCCCGTTACCAAGAGACCTCAGAGTGCACATACACACAGAGTTTTATTTTTATTTAAATTACATTTGCATTCAGAATATCCATCCATTCATCTTCTATATCCACTTATGCACTACAGGATTGAGGTTCATTCAGCATATTAAGCGTGTAATTGAATCATTTCCTTACCAATATCAAAATGTTCTTGCATTTCTGCAAAAACATATCTTCATATATAACCCAGTATTGTTTTCTCAAATCCCAGAAACAGGCTTTCCACAAAGAAAGTAATCTAAATTAAATCAACTTAAGTAAAAATATCTAACTGTAAGAATGGGAAATGAACAAAACCATAAAGTGGCATCAGCACAACTGGAAAAGCTTCTCCACCTGAGGGCCTCCCGTGCTGAACTTGCCGCTGGGTAGTAGGTGATAGATCGTCCTGTCATCGAGGTATTTGGCAGGGATGACTTCCCTGACTACTTTCTCCATTAAGTCTTCGCGAATCTTCTCCAGAGTGACCTCGGGACTGTGTTGCACAGAAATCACCACCGTGTGCACTCGCACCGGCTCCATTGCACCGTTATTGTCCCGGTATTCCACAGTGACCTAAAAACAGGGATGTAGGACAGATTCCATTAACATCTATGGTGTGTAGCTCCTCAGGTTAGGACTCATGCCCATGATCAGAAGGTCACCTGGTCAAATCTTTCGATGCCCCTTTGGGCCCTTGAGCAATGGCTCCAAGAACACATAAAAGTGTCTGCTAAATACAATAAATAAAAATGTAATAATAAATGTAAATTTCCCTATGGGGAAGAATAAATAATTACTATCTGGTATTAATTGCTTACAAATGAATGATCTTGACTGATCTACATAACACTTCCTTTGAAGTAGATTACCTGGACTCAAATAACATTTTGAGGGATAGCCAGCATGGATTTAGGAGAGGTAGATCCTGTTTCACAAATCTGTTGGAGTTTTTTGAGGAAGCTACTCAGGAAGTTGATGATAAGAAGGTCTATGATGTCATCTACTTAGATTTCCAAAAGGCTTTTGATGTTGTCCCCCACAAGAGGCTCCTACTTAAACTCAAAG
>JAODKE010000125.1:1620022-1630995 GCA_026779605.1 Mormyrus hasselquistii
ATGTAGTGCAAGCTGAATCCTTAGGTTCCTTTAAATCAGAGCTAGATAAGATTTTAACAACTCTGAGCTATTAGTTATGTTCTCCCCAAGCGAGCTTGTTGGGCCGAATGGCCTCCTCTCGTTTGTATAGTTCTTATGTTCTTCTGTTCTTATGTTCTTGACGATATCCTGTCGAATGAATAGGTGAAACGAGTAATAGCAACGAAATGTAAATATCAACACTTTGTTTTTAACCAAAATAACTAAACTGTAACTAGAGTGTATGTGGTCCTTTTGTTTAATAAAATTACATATACTCAGTGGTTAATTTGGGTGGCCAGATAATTCATGTCAAGGAGAACACTATGAGTTACTGCAGGGTTTATTAAGTACTTTAAAACTGAAAGGCGCCTGTGCTTGGCCATAGAGTTCAGATCTTCTTGAGCTTAGGCTAATTTGTTTCTTTGATTAAAAGACTCAACCAGCTGTTTCATATGAATATTAGTGACACAAGTACGATTACAGGAGACAAGAACTCCAGGTGAAATCCAGTTCCTTTAAATTGAATTGGTAGTTTACAAATCCTTCCTAGCTTGAAGTGTCCTCCCTGTCTAGGATTATCTGGTCACCCTATTTGTTAGGTACCACGGCATCCTCACGCAAACAACCATGTCCTGCAAATAGCGAATAATGCGGCTTTAAATGAATACATACACCACATAGCCAGGGCGGGAGGTTCAGATACTGTGTGTACATTATATGTTACATCCCCCTTTGATTTATATCACTTCCCATAATTAGCCATGAATGTTCAAAATATCTCTCAGTGTATGAATGACTATTCTAGATACCGGTGAAAGCTCGGGAATCCTAGGCAAAAACCTAGGCGTGTGATCCACCTGAGTTTTGGAGTCGGGTCTTATCCAGGGGCACACTCCATTGCAAGAGAGCTTCTTCATCATTGCATTGAGCTTATGGGCCAGGAGGATGGTCAATGGCATGCATTCCTCCGTTTCATCTGTGGCGTAGCCAAACATCAGACCCTGGAAAGACAGTCAGGTCACGTTTAGCTCGGGAATTTATCGAACCTGACGTGCTGATGATCGCCCTATAAAGACAGATCTTTTTTCTTGTGATCAGTGAGGTATTAAGTGCATCGTGGGTGTGATTATCAGGTCTGGTTTAATCCAAGGGGACCCAATAAAATAACCCTTTTTAATGGTGTGATGGTCATTACCATGGCCTTTTAATCCCTTGTATTAACGATTATGACTCCAAAGCTAATCATTGATTGAATGGCCATTGTGGGTACTGTAAACATTTAACCTGAACAGCATCACTTTGAGTTGTACCAGCCAAAAACTTAATTACACATAATTAGTCGAAAGCTCAATGGACATATTGTATTCAGTGGCATGAAGCTCCCAACCCCTGGTCCAAATTGCCTATTCATCCACTGATATTTGGCTATGTAACTGACATTGAATGCCCAGATGGGGTAGGCATCCAGCTGACCCTTGAACCCCAAACAAACAGAAGGTTTTTCTTCCTCTCCTCCAAATACTTCTGCTGCTTTCTGGTTGCACAGTGCTCTGTGTGCATGTGCATATGTGTAGCTAAAGCGCACTAGGGCAAATATTCTTGGAGAGTCAGCTTACGAGAAAAGAATTAAATTAAATTAAATCCTACCCCACCTCAGTGTTTGTGCAATATGAATGTCCCACCTCCCCCCTGGCCCTGATCTGGGTTAGTGGTCAGAAGGATGGATGAAATGAATTATCGATGGCCTCATATATCGTTTTCACAGTATTTACAAAAGTAAAAGATCCCAAACCTGGTCTCCAGCACCGATGTCCTCGTCCTTCTTTCCCTCAAACACACAATCACTGATTTCTACACATTGAGGTTCCAAGGCCACGAGGAGGTTGCAGGTCTTATAATCGAAACCTGAGGAAATGTGAGAGATCAATATGGCACCTTCCATTGCTTTTTATACCAAACGTTGTCCCAGAATAGCCTGCAATCTGAGATGAAAATGTCCCACTGACTGAGCACATGTTACCTTTGGAGGAGTCGTCATAGCCGATGCTCTTAATAGTGTTCCTCACCACAAACTGAAGGTCAATCACGGCCTTTGATGTGACCTCTCCACACAACAGGATCATTCCTGTCTTCGCCACGCACTCTAGAAACACAGAGATGCAGCAATGTTAAACACTGTTTTTGCTGGACACAGAGAGACAACAGCAAGCTGTTTAAGTGAATGGATCCATAAGTACATTTGCAGCCATGAATGAGATAACAGCATCAGATGCTGATCTTTGGAATTCCAAAGAGGCTGAATAGTAACTAGGCATTTTTATACCATGTTCTCATACAATTGTAAATTGATGTGAATATTATAAAAAAAATAATGTCCAACAAACATACCGCAGGCCACCTTGGAATCTGGGTCTTGTGCCAGATAGGCATCAAGCACAGCATCACTGATCTGGTCACACATTTTGTCTTATGGCCAAGAAATGGAGACAAACAAGTGAATAATAAACAAAAGCCCTCATTTACACAGGTATGATATGGGGGTCAGTTATTAGCTGAGCTTTGTACCCACAGATAAAAGTTTGGAGATATAAATTGTGCTTATGTAATCCGCAGTAAATGTTGTAAAAACATGCTCTAATTGCATAGCTATTTCGGGGGTTATTTCCCAGGGAAAAAAGACTGTAAAACTGCTCATCAGAAACGCTTTACTTTTTCATCTAATAAACAATAAACAGGAGTAGGCTAATATTTGTTTTTTTTTTGCTGGGATGTGGGTAATCATTTCATATACAGAATTGCAATGTTTCATATATTTAATGTATAAATATTGAACATTTAATGCATATATTGTTTGTATATTTCAAGAAATTAATCTATTGTGCTTAAGAAAAAGAACATTTACCACATAATATCAAACATATGTACTCTCAAAAATTACATCTCAAAAGTCAGTATGAAACATTCAAAATCAGACACATCTACATCTGTATTACTCAATGCACCTTACACTTTGCCAGTGAATCTGTGTGTGTGTCCTATTTAGATAGGAATACCAATTGTGTGTGTGTGTGTGTGTGTGTGTGTGTGTGTGTGTATGCAGTAATGCATAAAGACTGCAGACCAATATGATAAAAACCTGTTATTTTGATCTTGTGGGAAACATTTTTATGTCCCCAGAAGGGGAAACTCAATTTTATACAAAAATTTGTGAATGCTACCAAAAAAATCTAAAATGCCAAAAATCTTTTATTTTGTTAGGTTAGGGTTGTCATAGTTGGGATTATTAGGTTTATGCCCATAGAAATGTGTGTGTGTGTGTGTGTGTGTGTGTATGTGAGTGTGTGTGTGTGTGTGTGTGTGTGTGAGTGTGTGTGTGTGTGTGTGTGTGTGTGTGTATGTGTGTGTGTGTGTGTGTGTGTGTGTGAGAATGTGCCCCCTGTTGGGGTAGCATTCCCCCAAATGGTGAGGGCTTGACTTACAGAGACCCTGCCCAGGATCACAGTTTGGAATGTGAAGACATTTCAATGCATAGAATTTTACGAACACTGTTATTATCTGTGAGATTATCCTGTCTTTATTCTCTCTAAGCCTGACCCAAACTGCTTTAATTTAACTGAGAAAATACAAAGATATTGTTCTTACCGGAATGCCCTTCTCCTACTGATTCCGACGTGAAAAGGAAAGTTTTCCCAGTTGATTTGTTTTTCCCAGAGAAGTTCATTTTTGGGTGATCTTTGAAATACTACAACCTATTCACACACCGTTAGACACACCTTCACCAGACGTCAAACTCAGACTGAATCAAAGGCTGTTTGATGTTTTAAAGAGCAGGTCTTGGTTATGAGTTAATCATTAGGCAAATGATGCAAAAGATCACTGGCGGATGAAGACCTACGGCCATATACTCACGTATCTGTCTGTCTGTCTATCTTCCTGTCTATCTGTTTATCTGTTTGTATATCTGTCTCTCCGTCTGTCTATTTGTCCATCTGCCTGTCAGAATGTCTATCTGTATATCCACCCACCCATCTATGCATTTTAGAACTGCATATTCTGGGCATATCTCAGGCAGAATTGGGCATATGTAAGGAAGGGGTACACAATGATGTTTTCTTAACAGGTTTCCTGTTGCATTTGTAAGGCTACACTTTAGTAATGAAAGCTAATACTGAGACCAACGATAGACCAGCATATTACTTACAAGGTCTAAGGGAAGGCAACGTCTCTTATCACGCCTTTATTCTGTTGCACCAAAGCAATATTTTAAAATTAGTGATTTTACTGCTGGGAAAAAACATAAATTTTGCATCAGTGCACATCATTACAATTTTCCTTGATTGCTACAGCACATTTCATGAAATATACTTATTATTAAGACTGTAAGAGCATTTCTCGAAACAGTTCATGCATATAGCACAACACCATGGTTTAGCTGCCAGCAAAAGCCGGTAACTTACCTAAAGCAATTAACTCAAATCTCAAAAGCAAATAATTCCACCAATGAATTAGTTAGTGCCACCAAAATGAAAAGTACAAATAGCATTGTTTTAACCATGAAAGTCAAAATGCTTATATATATATTGTCAAAATGTCAGTGTAAGCACACTCCTGAGTTACATAATTCTGAATGATAGTCGGGTTCTCATTGTCAGTGACTGATAATTTTTTTTAGCAAACTGCATGCATGGATGTAAAATTACTACATTGGGAAACTACAAAATCTCTTTTGACCAGCAAGATTAAAGCAACTGAATATTGTGCCAGATGATGACAATTTTACAAAACCATTAGCATATATGAACTACAACATTTGGAAATTTGTGTGAAACAATGATGTTCGGCTGTGCAGAAGTGACATTATGGTGCGGGGATTACACTTGCTGCTTGGCAAATGTTAAATTGTCATTTGAGAAATGTGCCAAAGCAATTGAGAAAAACTGTAATACATCAGCTCAACATTTGGTCACCTTTGTAATGTGTGTGAAGAGACAAATCAGACTGCAGAGGGTTCACACTAAAATGGCCAATATTTTAAAGTTTTAAAAGAAAGGACTTACAAGAAGCAAGGTAAAAGAGCAGCTTGACAATAATTAATGCTGAGCTCAAAGTCCCCTCACTTGACAGCTGCTCAGTTCAGATTTTTATAACTCAGCAACTCTGCGAGCATGCAGGCTTATCACAGTGGCTTCAGGGCCGTTTGATCCCTGTACCAATTCTTTGTGCAGATTTCGCTTATTCTCCCCATGCTGACCCAGGCTCCTTCCTCCAGTGATCCGCACTTTAGGTCAGGTGGCGTCTCTAAACATCCTTTGGTGTGCTTGTTGGAGCATACACCTTCCCATCTCATGGACTGATATCCAGTCCAGGCTGTAGCCTGCCCTGCTCTGCTCTCCCTTGGTCAGATGACAGGAATATGGATGAGTTTATACTTTGCAAACAAACCTCACAAAAGGGCTTATCTAACAGTTTTTCTCCGGTTGTTTGGCTCATTTCTTGAAACAGAAATGGCAATCTCAAAATAACATGGACAAATCTCCAAACCACCAGATCTTGCTGATCTAAACTGATTAGTTGATTCTGAGTCTAATGTTTGTTCTCTCTAAAACATGTCAGCATTATTTCATCATTTAAGTCATCATATGCACAATAGTCTGTTCAATTGTCAAAACTGTCCTTAGTGTTTCTCCCTCCTCTTTGTGTCAAATACTCCCTGCAGTACCTCTGCATAGGCCTGTACCCCAGGTTTGGAACCACTGGAGCAGTTGCCAGTAGTAGTAGGCTATACTGAACTTGTGGAGGAGAACATAGAACAATCCTATTGGTTTTTGTTTGTGTTTATATTTCGTACATGTACAGAATACTGAATACATATTCTTTTTATGTACTTTATAAACTTTATGTGTGTGAATAAAAATGGATGCAATTTCCTTGGCAGTATGAGTGCAGTGTGTGTAATGTCAAACTTTGGAGGCTGCTCTTACTGTAAAATCCTTTTTTTTCAGTTTTATTCATAATTGCATTCTGTTAGCTAGACCTCTACCATATTGACAAAATATCTAGGCATTTTGACCTACAGTGCTTGCACAATGCCAAAGGGACAATGTATTTTGGGGTCATTGATTATTTATATGAGAAAGGAATTTAGTTTTGACACATGGGCAAACTGTTTTGGGAGAGATATGGTCCATGGTGTTATGCTGAACCATCCAGGTTATTTTGGCAAAAGCAATAGTGGCAAAAGTGAATGCAAGTGAGCCAAAGCGATTGAGAAGGATCTTTGAAATTTTGATGGTACTTTATATGGGAAAGGAATCTAGTTTTGAAGCATGTGTGAAGTTTTGGGAGAGATGTGATCTTTTTGTTGCACAGAACTATAAGACTGTTTGGCCAAATGATCTTATAGTTTTAAGAATGTAATTTCGTTTCAAGAAATGAGCCAAAATATGTGCTTTAGGTTTAGTGCAGATTGGATCTGTTAAAAACTACACAGTTTATGGTTCTATATTATGGAAAAGTGTGACACCAAGTATGATGCTGGGTATGTGTTCCTATTCTAATGAGTTTCGCTTCAGTTTGCTGCTTGTTCCAGGCACAAATAACAGCCAGGCACCAGGAGAGAAAGTGAAAATGCCACACTTATAGAAGGCAGCGTGTGGAGTAGCTGTAGAAGCATTTTCTGATGGCGAAAGTCTAAAGATAGGCTAGAGTACGCTGCACAAAAATAGAATCAGACCATGCAGAACTGAGCTTTGTCGAATAATAGTTTAAGGTTGTATGATTCACAGTCAATAAAATGTGACAATATTCGCCTACCCTTACCGTACAGACTGACACTGAATCATATGAAATCTATATGCCCTCTTTTTACAGTTTTTTACAGTTACTCTTTTGTCCTGAAATAAAGAAAAATTTCAACCAGTATTTAAAACCAGTGCTTTTTATTGTATGTGTGCCCAGCCTTCAATTAATGCTCAGTCAAACCTTTTGCTTTAAAGGTGCTGTGGCTGCATTTCTAGTGATATCTGGATCGATTTGCAGAGCTCTCTTTCTTCAGAGGAATAGAACCTCTCGCACAGTTTCAGGCCGATTCACAGCTTTCCTACCAGACTCATTGTGCACATTAATCTATACCTATTTTAATCCCTGTCTAGGTATTTGTGTTGAAAGGAGGAGTTATTTACATGTGACTCAGTCTCTTACAATAGCCAGTAGGTTCCTTCAGATCCTTGTATTTGTAAATATTTGTTTTTCCTCTTGGAGAGAAACAGCCCCATAACATGATGCTGATAGTAAAATTTAATAGCATATATTTTTTAATTAATGTCAGTAAGTCCCACCTCCTACACATAACGGACGATAGTGTTAGATAAATAAGAGTGCAGAAATGGGACCTTGTGAGATGTGGCTTCAACACCTCACCCACAGCTCAAAGCTGCAGAGAATCTGCAAAACTGTCACTGGTATAGAGGGACTAGCGTCGTCCACAGCTTCTTCCACATCGCCATAACCTCCCTTTTGAGCAGCCTCCTTGAACAGTCACCCATGCTGAAACGACAGCCAGATCTACACAGCATCACTGTGGAGCCATGCTTCCTTCATTATAGCAATTTCTGACAGCCATGCTATATTAAAAGGGGCATATACAGGGATGGGGCGAGTGCTGAAAGCTGATTGGCCCATATAGTGCCTTCCCTGACACTCCCCAATTCAAAACATATTAATGACAAGCTTGGCCCCTTTGTTTATTAGTCCCTCACCGTAAAAAAAAAACCTGGCATCACCTGTTTATTAGAGACCTTGTTGTATCACCTCCTACCTCCTGATTTCTCCCTATCAGCACCATATGAAGCCCAAAGTCACAGCAGATTCTAGACCAGTCCACCTTTGCCCTTGCTTGGCTGACATCCTGTATTTCAGATTCAAAGTGGCTACCTGATTTGGCTCAAATGGTAGAACTGCTCCTTCCATTAGTAATTTGCTGTCAGTGGCTTTTGTGTCATGCTGACCATGCAGTCCAGTTCAACATGTGTGGAGTTTGTGTGTTCTCTCTGTGTCATCGTGGGGTTCCGCATGTGTGTGAATGGTGTGTGGGTGTGCCCTGTGATGGGTTGGCACCCCATCTTGGGGTGTTCCTGCCTTGCACCCATAGCTTCTGGGATGGGTTCCGGACACCTACAACCCTGAATAGGACAATGGGTACAGAAAATGGATGGATGGTTGCTTTTGCACAAGAACACACACAAAATGACAAAAACCCTCCCCCCCAAAACAATTGGCTTTATTTGAATCCAGTCAGACTCACTTCAGTGATCTTATGTAAAGGTAAAATTAACCTCCTGTATGATTTTCAGTTCGTTGCATACAATGACAGCCCCTGTTATTAGAGGTATGCAGATGGATGCTAATGGGGCATTTTAGTGTTTGGAAACATGTAGATCTTTGTGTTTTATTGTGATCGTGTAGACTACCATAACCAAATGAAAGTGAAAAAAGTCTGATTGGATGGGTGTCTTCGTATTGAGGGAACAAAAAGTAGAAATTCCAAGAGGTGTGTCTTTTTAGATACTGTATTCTTTTGTCATTTATTGAAGAAATAGAGGAAGGATAGAGGTATTAATATCTGTAAAATGGTGAGACCTTGGTCAACAGACACACAGTAATGAAAGTGACCTTTGCACTTCCATATGATTTCAGTTCTGCGCTGCATCAGGTGGTCAGTCAGCGTATGATAGGTCATGGTAAAGGTAACTGGTACGTTTGCGGCCAATCGTGGTTACGCCTAGAGTAAATGTGTAACCCACAAGGACTGATACTGGCTTGTGACAGTGCTTCCCAACTGAACGCAGCAGTATGGTAACTAATATGGATAGGTCGGCGTGAAACACTCATGGTTTGAACATTTGATAAAACCTATTTCGTGGTCCTGCGTCAGTCGACTGATTATAAAAATATGGTAAGTGTATTGTTTTGTTAGCTATGTCTTCTGTGGAAATTAAACAGCAATTCTGCTGCCTTAATGGAGACAAGGGACCCCTCTGTAGGTCTAAAAAGTGTACAGCTGCAACATTTAAAGGGACATTATGAAAATCATTGGGCAGTACTAAAGTAACTTTTGACATGTAAAGACAATACTGTAACATATGTAATTTAAAATGTTTTAGTTACAGGCAAATTAAAAGTACAAAATGTTTTTAAAGAAGGGCTTTGTGACAGATGTTGGTCAAACAAGGAAGTAAATTCTGACTAGCAGTGAACACTACTGATAAGAACATATTTGACCATTAAAGAAATACAAACGGTTCAAAACCAAAATTTTGCTTCCTAATATAATAAATTTTAATTTTCAAATCAAGTATGGCAATAAAAAGAAAACAAAATGACTCTATGACATGTTAGTAAAATGCTGATGACAATTAGAAAGCAAACTCGTTCTGATGTGTCTAGTGGTGTGGAACCGCATTGTTTTGGTCTATTTAGTCAAGCTTTTATTTTCTTTTCATTGAGGGTTTTGTCAGCCATGTGAGGTATATTCACACTACACAATTGTTCCTGAGTTTCCGGCCACAGTACTGTCTGGCTTCCCACAGGCTAACTCCGGTGCTCAAGCACCATCACAAAACACGTTGAACCAGATCCAGGAGCAAGTCAACGATGTCAGGGTCATACTGGAAGACAACATGAACAAAGTCTTTGAAAGAGATGTTCGATTAAATGATCTCATTGACAAAACCGATGATCTCCAGGCAACAGTAAGTTTTTAAAATCAAAACTAAGCAGGTCAATAACTCCTATTTATTTCTTGTAATTTTCTTTGCCTAATTTGATATAAATTGTGGCCACATGGTAGAAGTGAGTAACAGGCTATTGTTAAAAAACATGCATATGTTGAAATGGTTTTGATTCTGGTCATGAAGCTGTTTTCTAAGAAAAAGGTTTTCTGTGTGTAGATGAGAAATAGTTACACCAAAACTAAAATACAGCTTGCAAAATAAAACTTATATAACTAATAAACATATCTATTAAAACTTCTCACCTGACCAAAGAGTATGAATCTTGTTTTATCTCACCTCATCTTCCCACTGCTCCTCCTGGTGAGGATCACAGTGTATATAAATGTATTCATAGACTAAAAATAACTTACAGCACAATGTCCTTCTTGTAAGCAACGTTAAAGAAAAAAATCTAAAATCTATATTTGTTTAGACCTAATTGGAAGTGACTGCTCATTTTTAGTTTTTTATTTTATTTATTTAAAATACTTGTTGTAACACGTTATTTCCTCCCAGGCTGACTCCTTTCAAAAGACGTCTACACGCGTGGCCCGGAAATACTGGTGGAGAAACACGAAGATGATGATAATTATAGGTGTGATAGTGCTGATCGTCGTCATCATCATCATCCTACTAGCCACTGGTGTCATTCCCTCATAACTGTCTGCTCAAAGTGTTTCTACTATCCAGCCAAAAATTCACATCTGCGGATACAGGCCTGTTTAATTGCGCGCACAACTATTCAATATTTCAATTTACGTTTATAGTAATAACTGAGAATCTTTAATGTCTCTAAATGTCTGAAACAGTTCAAATTTGTACACTGATGTGTTTCTTACACCAATGGTTTAAATACATTCAACAACAAAAGGCGTATTCAGCCTATTCACGTGTACATTGTATCCACAGTTCATTATATAAGCTCAAAATATTGCCACATTAAATTATTTTACCTAGATTGCACAATGAGGTTAATTTATATTTAAGGTGATGTTTATTTAAAAAACTGCATGTTTTTTGGTTTTCAATGTCTTTAAAGGAAATCAACTAAAAATTCCAGGTTATTAAATCTGTCCAGAAACTATAGTGACTTGATTCGGCTAAAATAAGAACATAAGAACATAAGAACATAAGAAATATACAAACGAGAGGAGGCCATTCGGCCCATCAAGCTCGCTTGGG
>JAODKE010000125.1:1631095-1649834 GCA_026779605.1 Mormyrus hasselquistii
ATCTGTTAACCAGTTATCAATCCAGGTCGCTACAGTTCCTAAAATACCTGTCGCTTTGAGTTTAAGTAGGAGCCTCTATTCCCTATTCCCCTGAGCCTAAAAGCTATCCTTGCGATGTTTCCTGTGATCCTTGCATGCATTTTGCAATAAAGAAGTGATTCTGACCATGGAATGAGGATTGTGTCACTAACAGACAGATTAGAGCTGAAAGTTAATAGATCCTGTACAGCAGACACTCACTGAACCTCCGAGTTGGTCGTAAAACAAATTGGTCGATAAGAGAGGAGCCGCCCCTTACTGGTATTTCAAGCATACTGTATTGGTAGTAGGTTTGCGTCAGCTAAAGATAGATATTGCTTTAATGTCACCTTTGTACCATTTATAACATTTTAGTATATTTATAAATGTTTATACAGTAGTGTACTGTATACTGTAGTAAATAGAGGGAATCAGCTGTAATACACGTTACTTAGGTTTGCATACTATAAATACAGGTAATCAGAGATTGTGAATGCTACTGTAGTGAATACCGAACAACTGCGGGAAGAACACTGAGACTGAGAAAGGGTGATGTCAGACAAGATGCTTGACGCTGAGATGCCGCGCTACCAATTCCACAACCAAAGTTCTCGTACAGCGTACAATAACAACTGGCTGGAGAGCTGGCCGTAAGTCCGGGCGGTCGTTAAACAGGTGGGTTGTTAAGCGAGGACTGTCTGTATATGCATTGCGTGGTTAGACCAAAATAATTTTATACCTTAATGGTTATGAGAAATTTATGATAGAACTGAAACCTTGTTGAACAAAAATGCATTTATTTATTAAATCCACATGTATCACTATATACTTTCCAAACCTCTTCATTTCTGTAATAGGAAGGCAATGCAGGAATGTTGTTATAAGTGCTTACAATACAATTGAAATGTTCTTCACAGAGATCATCTTTTTAAACAGCTGCTGTTCCTGGACTTACTGTAAACACTTTGGAACCTGTTTAAAATATTTTATTTCGCAGATGTCAGCATTCGTATGTTAGCTAACATACAACAAAAAAATAATGAATTGGGTAATGGTATAAAAATGTTCCCCCAGCTGAATATAACAAAACACGCAAAGCAATTCACTTTAACTTTGAGATTATCGGCAACATATCTGGAATACTTCATTAAACCAGCCATCTCAAAGTTATTCTGCTTTCAATATTAAATGTCACATAACACATAATCAAAATATTTTGCTCTGGATTTTTTTCCCCACATTTGAACAAGAGAAACAACTACACTAAATCATATTTAGGCATTTGTTTTCATGTGTGATTATTAACGAGAGAGTGCCAAAGCTTCTATACAGTAGTACAGTAGAGTATTCTGTTCTTTATTGGAATTATCTAGTGCATAACAGAACATTGTTAATGATAACCATAAAAAAAATCTAGATGACTAACCTGATAACTTACAAAAAAACATAATTATACAAAAGAGTTCATTTAGAAATACAAGCACTAAAATCTAAAGCTGTAAGTTTTGTATATATTCACACAATGCCGCAAAACTCATTAGTGAGGAAAAAGGGTAGAACACTGAAGGCCTTTTAAAGTACCGCAAAATACAACATGTATACAAAGCCCAAACAGAGCTCAAAGGATCAAAGATCACAAAAACATCAAAACAAAGCAATGACTTAACACGTAAAACAGAAAATGCGTCTCAGAAACTGGCTTGTGTACTTTTCTAAACCAGGTTCTTCCAAACTTCCGGCAAACTATCCTCCAATACCTGAAAAAGACAAAAAAAAAAAACAGACTGTCAAACAACCATTGTGTAAGATGAACAAAACGTACAAATTAACATCAAAAGGCATCCGTGTCTTTACACGCTCCATTATTGACACAAAACAATGAATAAATCTATAATTAACAATAAAGAAATAGTCCATAAGCTAGAAATCCTGAAGTGTCACAAATTGAAGATGTCGGAAGCCAAATGCAATACCGATAAGAAAATCCTTCAATTGTTCAGAAAAGCAAAAAGAATACACAAAGTAAACATTACATGCAAATTTTTGTAAACATCGGAGCAGGTTTTCAAAAGGTTAAAAAAAAGAGAACTTGTTAGAGGAAAATTAACGAGGTTTACAATAGAAGCTTTCCCCCGCTGTCAGTAACACAAAAGACAATACAGGTATAGATATAAAGGACTTCTCCAACGCAGTGGCATCCAAGTAAAACCAGGTTTTAGCTCATGGACTAGTGGGCATTACAGCTACAAGGGCTATGAATAAAGAAAAGCAAGCATTACATTTAGATTAGGAATGCATATATTAAAAGACACTGGAAAATCCAGAGAAAGCTGTATCCTTTGAAAAATGAAGAGTTATTTTTTCAGTAAGAGGTCGTATTTAACCATTACTTGTGGGGGGGCCTGCAAAAAATACCATTAAAATTACATTAATGTATTCCTTTACATTATAAAACAATACCCAAAAAAATTAAAAGAAGAAGACAAAGCTGGATGTATCCACTTTATTATTTGTTTTTTTTTTTTTTGTTTCTTTTTTACAATGCTGATACAGGATGTCGGAAGACCATACCAAACGGTGGCATTCGAGAGCGTACGCCTCTCGTACCCTGTCCGCATTGAGCGGGCCTGAGTGAATCGGGAAGGCAGCGGGACTCATGGCCTGCAAGGAAGTTCCCGCTGGCAGGTACAAACAAGGTATATGTCAGAATTAGGAGACAACATTCTTCTCTTTTTCCTGCCATTTCGTTAAATTTTGGTTCCCTTTTTTTTTTTTTTAGCAGTACTTTACCTGTTAACTTTACGGTTAACTTTACCGTTACCGGCACAAAGCATGGAAAGCCGGTCGTTACATATCGCGCAAAAAAAAGTAAAAATAAAAAAATAAATAAAACCACAAGAGACTGTTGTCTATGTTACCATTACTGTAAAGCACTTGAGGGTGCTGTGAAAAAATAATTAAGCATGTACATTAAACAATAGAGCGGTAAATATAGTTATGAAAAAAATATGCTTTGTATTAACAAAGGTTTGTGACAAGCAATATGGTAACGTACCTGCTTGTACTTAGTGGGGATAATATATTAGTATGGCTTGTAACTGTTTTGGTGACCACCTCGCCTTGGGGATTTGCCATAACCACTCTGCTGATCTAGAGGTTGAGCAAACAAAAACAAAAACAAAACAAAAAATCTATCATTAAATATCAGTTTATAGGACGCTGCTTCACTGAAGATTGGTTGGTGCTAATGACCATCCTTAGGGAGTTTTAACAACAGCACGGCTAACTGCATGCTGGGGTAGGTATTTAAACAGCCGCAACGTCTGCAACTTAACATAGTTCTTGATGATAACTAGAATGACAAACAAATCCCTGCACTGAAATAAAATATACTAAATATGCTTAGGTCTCCAACATCACTGAGGTCAAAAGCCCAGGCAAACATATAAAGGTGTAGCTAATTGTTTATGGCAGCTACTAATAAATGAAGTACCAATGTAAGAAACTATTTCTCATTTTTCATATAACTTTGTACTGAAGGAAAGGGTGATCATTAAAGAAACAGAAAACATATGGAATGAATTTGAATGAAGAAAAGGTTGTTTATTTTTTAAGGATTCTTTCATTGATCATTTAAAAAATATGAAATATTGGCATGTCTAATGACGTCAAAGCACTTTTGTTTTTACTTTTTTAAATAGGCAATTGTTCTTGGGTCAAACACTTTGCATATTATATTTGCATAATTAAAATACAGCACTCTAAACAAATTAAAAAACAACAACAACAACAACAACAACAAAAGACAAAGACAACAGAATTCACTTTTCTATGAACCATGAATTTAGTTACAAAGAGAAATGGAAGATGATGCATAAATAAACTGTTCAAATGTTTAATAAAAAAAATGTATGAGAACAGATTATTTTCTTAGTTTTATTATGTGTGTTTACACAAACAGTTACATACTGCTGTAGTCACCATATCCGTAGTAGTTGTTATATCCGGAGTAATCGTAGCCACCATACCCCCCGTAGCCTTGGTTGGTGTAGCCGTAGTTACCATAGTTACCATAACCTTGATTCCAGTAGCTGCCATAGCCTTGATTCCAATTTTGATTTGGACCTGAAACACACAGTTTTCAGCTTAACCACACTGGAAACACAATATTGTGATAAGACACAATATTGTCTGTCGGCTAACCGAACTCTGATGTTGCTGGAAACACGCGAACTCATTTGAGGCAATGACATCCAAGTGTATGTACAACTGGAGCAAGGCAGAAACAGCCTCTGCATTTAAGGCGTTTTCGCCTGGAAATTCAAGCTGGACTAAAAAAAAATAACTAAGGCTACTGAGGTGTTTATTGCTACAGATATGAAACCATACTCAGTAGTATACTGTAGAACACAGGACATAAACAGGATTTAGTTCATTATGATTGCTATGATGTTATATTTCTTATTTTAAAATTTAACATTTATTTTTACAGTGTGCAAATGAGAGTCTCTTACGTTTTGTTACTCAGACACATCGAGAAATGCATCGCCTTGACCTGATTTAAAACTGTTCCTAATCATGTCTGCAATTTTAATAAACTTCAAAACAAATTGCTCTACAGATATTGCACAGAACTGTGAACCAAAACCAATGTTCCAAAACCCAAACTGTACCGTTATATTTTTATTTATATGTTGTGTGTAAAGAGTCTGAGCATGCACAGAACAAATTCCTTGGACATTTAAATGCCCTCAGTGAAACAGTGTTTCTGATTTCGACCTCCAGTATGTAGTCTGGAGCCTGGTATGCACCAGTGCAGTGTTCCGGAAAGATGAGGAAAACACTTACCACCTCTCCCTCGAGACCTGGAAGGATAACCACCTCGGCCCCCCCACTGCTGCTGCTGGTACTGTTCTTTGGACATGGCCACTTTAATTTCACACTGTAAAACATGACAAATCAACATGCTGGAATATTTTATCTATCCAAGGTACAAGGTACCTGTTAAACAAACCACACAAAAAGTATGTCTGAGTTTTTCCAGCACTTGAATCATTCATATCCAATAGGGCGGAAAAAAATATTGATTTCATAATTAATCCCTATCCTGGTTTTGATGATTTGATATCGATTCACAAAATCCCAAGATTGACCTTGTTAATTTATGGTTTTTCCTGTGACTTTAAAAATATTTTTGTTGAATTTTATCAGCCGTCTTATGGCACTACTTTATCTCTCACCTATAGGAGAGTTGCAATAGTACTGCACAATCGCCTCGCCTCAAGTCAAGTAGGGCATTACTCTCACACCAGTCATTTTCAGTACACTGCTTACAGTGACGCAAAAAGAATAGAATTAAATAAAAAGCAAATGATGTAAAGCGAAAATGGATATTAGTGGATGCCTTGCTGTCAGTTATGAGAATATTGTGAATTATCTGTTTTTTCAAATGCTGTGGGTAACAAGCAAATGAAAGAAACTAAAAGTCTGCAGGTATAATGTATTTCTGGCTGGGCACGAGAACTGAATAAGGAAAAGTGTGGACGAAATATTTCACAGGCAAGTAAAACAATAAATTATGTTGCTTTACAATGATAACGCTACAGTGCTGTGCCTATTGTTTTCATAACAGATCTGGTTTGATTGTTCATCAATGAATGTGTCAAATGTAGATTGAATGGAGTCACAATGGAATTCAACTGGGCACTTGTGAATCATATTGTGAGGTCAGGGCCGATTGCCAGCCCTTAATAATAACCATATGCTCCCCAAATAAGATGATTTTAATTCATGTCTTGGCACATATCTTTAACTTAAAGTCCTTCTAAAAAAATGGCATGTAAGCTTTAGACATTTTTTATATTTTATACTTTTCAATTAGAAGTCATTGTTTGTGCTTTGATAGAGACAGGTTGATTTTGTTTAAGGATTTTGTTTAAGGAACTATGTTCCTTAAATAAAAATATTTTGATACACAAACCTTTGGCCTTTCTTTAGTGGTTTCTATAATTTATTCCCAGTGATTCTGCATTTGTAAACTTGTATCTCTTTCATGTTAGACTGATATTGAATCAGAATTGGATTGAATTGAATCTTGTGAATCGGAATCGAATTATGTATGCATACAATAATGTATACATACATTTTCAGTATGAACCCTCCAATAATAACAAAACACTTTCTGAACTCGGAATCTTCCGATATTGAACGCCTACGATAACTTGGGAGGTATTGTTAACTAAATAAATCAATGAAACTAAATAACTTGCAAAGGGACTAACTTAACCAACACCTTTCGTTTAAAACAAACCACGGAATATTCTAATAACTGGGCATTTGCTAATGTTATCTCATACATGACATATGAGCCCTTGATATTTGAGAAAAAAAATTCAATTACACTGTACTGCTTAGGTGAGTAGGTATGAATGACCACTGACTGTAGAAGATGGTACCACGGTACACAACAATGTCATAGTCCAACCAAGCTACAGGAGCAGTGTCATTTTATAGCGATTTTCATTTTTCCACAGGAATTAGCTACCAGGCTTATCGCTCTCTGAACCTTTGAAGCAGCAATGTTGGTACATTAACTGCAAAAAAGTAAATAACTAATAAATAAATGACAAAATGCTCTTCAGAGCCATGGCACAAACATTAGATGAACAGGTTACAACTTGACAAAGCTCCAGGAACATGCACAGACATACCTTGCTCAGTCCTATGTTGTGGTACTTCTTCTCCATGATCTTCTTGACAGGCTCTTCGTCTTTAAAGGTTATGAAGCAAAATCCTCGCCTTTTATTTGTCTTATTTTCCATGGGCAGTTCAATGGCTTCCACCTAAAAATTGAACACCTGAGTCAAACTAGATCACATTAAAGTGAACTGCAGAGTGGGTCAGTACAGCTACCAATCATCAACCTGTGTTGCCACTGTAGATCAATAAGCTAATTATACATTCAGAATTGCCGGAGTGGTAGAGGGTCAGGATGCCAAGACTGTGTCATTATAAATTTGTTTTAAAAAAAGAGTAGAAATTTTAACTTATGCTGCTAAACAGAGAGCTGCTAAACTGTTTTTCACTGTTTCTGTAATAGTGACAATAAATCTCTTATCTTATCGTAGATTGTACCTCTCCAAATCCACCAAAGTACTCTCGAATTTTTTCCTCCGGCGTGTCTGGAGAAAGGCCACCAACAAAGATCTTCTTAACTGGTTCCTTGGTTTTCATGGCCTTGGCCTTTTTAGGGTCGATTACCTTGCCATTTAGTTTGTGCTCCTTTTGCAAAATAACCTAAAAGAACAAAACAAATATCATCAGGACACAATAATGTCTGTTAGAAAGTTAAAGAAACGGCAGTAAAATCTCATGGAGAAAGCCAAAGGCAAATGTAATTAATGCCTTCATTTCCATTTCTACATCTGTCATCCATCCATCAGTCATGTTCTACACGTGGTTCATAGCTGATGCAATGATACAAATTGGGAGTTCAAAGCATATTATATGCAAATTCTCTCCGTCTAATGTCCAGGATGAACATGTAAGACAAACAAGGCAGTTCACTTACAATACAACCAGCTGCCAATCACAAAATCACAGAAGACAACTGTGTATTTACAAAGAATCAGTAATGCCAAATAATGCAACATCATAAAACTTTAATACCAACTAATTGGTAGTAGTATGAAACAGACAGTTTGTTACATATGTAACAAAAATATATTAGGTTTACTATACGGCTATATTACAGAGTCTAACCATGCAGTAAAGACTGCTGCTTTACTATTCATATATTCTTATCGCAATAAGTTTGTTTGAGGTAGTTTCCCTGAACCAGGACGGCAGAGTGTAGCGCACTCTGTCCAATTATGGACAAGAACAAGGCAGATTGCTGAGCATTCCTGCATTTTGCTGAATCTGCATCTAGCTCAGTGCCAGCTATTACCTCAGGTCTTGATACTACATAGTCCAAATGTCATGTGTCTAGCTGACAGGAGTATTGGTCTGTAGCCCTGGGTTCCAGGCTCCAGCAGAGATCCTCCTACAGTGTGCTACAGTAGTCTACTGAGTCAAACAGCCCCTCGGAGCCCTAGGCACTTGCATGGTTTAATGGTATCCTGCCATTACTCCAGATGTTTCATACTATGCTAGTCTTTACTCAGACCCTTGTCAACCAGAAGGAAGAAAGTGTGGGATTTATTTTAGAGAGGTCTCAAGGAGCTAGCAGATTTGTATTGAAGTATACCCATGTCAAACCGTAGTCAAATAGACCAAGCCACTGACCAAACGGCCATTGGTGCCACTGACATGAGTTACACATTGACTTGCACTGCTAGAGATTCTATGACCCTAGCACTCAGAATCTGGAGTTGTGGATGCTCACGTCATGCCCCCCCAAAACTGCCTCCTAATACACATCAGCAAAGGTTTTATACCCTCAGCTGTAAGAGAACATTGAATACTGCCTCTCCTCATCATCAACATCAAGTGCTGATAAGTATTCAGTGATGAAAGAGTGCTAGTTACATTTTAGCAAATTTATTATGGTTTCAACTCCAGTCTAACCAAGAACAACATAATTTCACACCCTTGATTCCAAAAACTCAAGAATCACAATTATAGCAAAAAATATTGGTGAAATTCAATGAAAATCTGTAATGCTTTTTATGTCTACCATGTTGATGTCTGTCCTGTGCATTATTTTACACAAAAAATACTCTTTCCTAAATTACATTGATAGTATTCCAGTATTCCTGCATTTTCATTGCATTTCCAAACAGTACTTAGACTGGCTATATGCAACACATTCTGATTGTGCTGTATTACATTCTCCTTTTTATTGACGTAAACAGCTGAAAGGATATTTGAATCATAATATATGTAGTAAACTCACTGCAATATAAAAACTTAAAGTGCGGCCTACACTGGGCTGCAAATTATGTAGTAAAACCTCAGGAAAAAGGTTTGCTGCTTGACAGGTAATTGTTAATGAAGAAGTTATTTCTTTAACAATCTGATCTACAAGTATTAGACCGCAAGATTTGGGTCATCGACATATTACATAGCCTCAAGTTTGTCTGCAGTCTACATGGAACAACCAATTTAATCTGTTAGCTAGGCACCACAGAATACATTTCAAACATCCAAATCCATCATCATCCCACCACATATCCTGGTCAGAGTCTGAGCGGCGCACGGAATCACTAGTCCACTGCAGGGCACACACACACAGATGTATGCAATGGACCATTTAACTGCATAACTTTAGACTGTGGGTGGAAAACCATGCAATATGTAGAGATCATGCAATCTGCACTGACACACAGGCAAAGCAGAGGCAGCATTCAACAGCGCTGCCATCAGAGCCACCAATACTATCCTCCAAATGATAACTTACATATGATAATATGGTTCAAAGAATCAAATCATATGATTTAAAATTTCACCAGCAATGTTCTACAGTAACAATGATGACAAAATCAAATGAGGCAGGGCGCACAATTAGTATTGCAAAATTATTCCCTGTTAACTTATGTGCTCTGACTTTTTGAATTAACAAAAAACTCCTTTCACATTTGACTTTAGACCAATATATATATATATATATATATATATATATATATATAAAATTACCGAAGTCTCTACATAGTATACCAGTGTTATGGAATACTGTGCAGCACAAGCATAATTAGATGTGAAAACTGGACAATGAAGAAATAGGACAGGAACAGATTCGACACTTAAACTTTCACAAAGTCTTAAAAATCAAATAACTGATTCCATCTTACTTCAGGCGTATCATGAGAAGACCAAGTGTGTTGTAGTCGACCATATTGCTTGAAAAAGTTGAAGGTAAGAGGAGCAGGACAACCAGCTACAAGATGAATTACACTGAATCACCACAACAATGAACAGACCTTTAGGAAGTCTGAAGAACTAGAAAGAATGTTCTACAGGAATGCCATCCACAAGGTCTCCAGGAGTCACCATCAACTTATTCATTCATAATACAAGCCCGTTTCCAAAAAAAGTTGGAAACAGGAGCAACAAAAGACTGGAAAAGTTCTGTGATGCTAAAGCAAAACACCTGGTTGAATTTCTTACTTCTGTTAGATTAATTGGCAACGGGTCAGTAAAATGACTGGGAATGAAAAGAGCCTCCCATAGAGGCAGAGTCTCTGTGCAGTGAAGATGGGGAGAAGTTCACCACTCTGTGAAAGACTCATGGGCAAATAATACAACAATTTAAGAATAATGTACCTCAATGTCAATTGCAAAGAACTGGGGGTTTCATTATCTATGGTGCATAATATTATTTAAAAAACATGATTCTATAGTAGAAATCACTGCATGGGCTCAGGATGACTTTCGAAAACCATTGTCTGTGAACACAAGACACTCCTGCCTCCACAAATGCCAGATGAAACTCTACCATGCAAAGATGAAACCATATCTAAACATGATCTAGAAACGCCACCAACTTCTCTGGCGCTGTGCTTATTTAAGATGGACAGAGGCAAAATGGAAAAATGTCCTGTGGTCTCACAAATCAAAATTTCAAATTCTTTTTTAGAAATCATGTCCTAGTATGGGCTAAAGAGCAGAGGGACCATCCAGCTTGTTATCAGTAGACAGTTGAAAAGGCAGCATTTGTGATGTGTGAGGCTGCATTGGTGCCCATGGCCTGGGTAGCTGGCACATCTGGGAAGGCACCATTAATGCTGAACCATATATACAGGTTTTGAAGCAACACATGCTGCCATCCAGACGTCTTTTTCAGAGAAGGCCTTGTGTATTTCAGCAAGACAATGCCACACCACATACTGCGTGTATTACAACAGTATGGCTCTGTAGTAGAGTCTGGGTGCTACACTGGCCTGCCTGCAGTCCAGACCTGTCACCCATTGAAAATATTTGCCACATTATGAAACGAAAAATACAACAAGGGAAACCTCAAACTCTTGAGCAGATGAAATCCTACTGTCATTCTTGGTCTCAGTGTTGTGTTGCTGATCTAATCCATTGTACAGTTAGGGTCACTAGCAAAATTAGATGACACAAGTAGTAATGCATGAATACAGGTGAGAGAGATTAAACAGTATTTAATAATAACTTAGGTACTTTGCAAAACAGAAACTCAAACTGCCTTGTGATGTGTTACATGAATAATACCTGAATACAGTAAATTTGAGGAGGCCAGTGTCTGTACCATACAAGCATGTGAATATAGAATAATAAAAAAGGAAATACCTTCTCAACGCTGTCGGGCTCTTTGAACAACACAAAACCAAATCCCCTGGATCGTCCTGTCATTGGGTCCAGTTTAAGCGTGCAGTCCGCTACCTCCCCGAACTTCGAGAAATAATCTTTTAAGTCCTTCTTTGTAGTATCCCAGCTCAGGCCTCCAACAAACATTTTTCTGTTTGGGGGGGAAAAAAAGATTTAGAAAGTACAACTTCTTTGATATATTATGTTTAACTGTAAGGAAACGGGTGTGGATTAGTCTACATGTAAACCCATCACTATCAGAGACAAATGATCATATGATCAATTTTGGGCATCTTTGACGACAGAAAACCTAAAGTGTCACCGCTCTGGTTTCGCTAACTTTTGAGCACAATTAATTCTTAATGATTATTAGAATCTTTCCGAAACCTGCTCTCACCTATAAAATACGCGTGCCCGTGTCTTTTTAAACGCGGTTGGCGAAAAATACTGAAGGGCATGAGTAAAGTATCATTTATACCATGAGGTATCCCTATCAGTGTCACAATTCTGCTCCCTTTTACATAAAGGCCACGGTAATATTAAGTGACATTAAAATCAAATCTACAATCACAAAGCTACACGTTACACCTAGTCTGTCAAATCGACACAAGTTCGACACAACATTGTAATTAGCAGTCCACGGAAAGTTGCGGCACAGAGATACAGTGCTAACTATGCACAGTTAATGGTTAGTGCCTATCTAGTCTTTCGACACTACAAAATCAGCGGGTCAGTTAAGTCAAACTTGACACTCGGGCAACAATGTAGCGCAGTGACGCCGCGTTAAACGGCGTTACGGTCTGGATACTCGAGTCCCAGTCCTGTGAGTGTTAGACTAGCCAGGCTAGGTGGCTAGCAGACAGCTAGGCGCCTTGGTGACGCGGAGTGAGGCTCGCGGGCTCCTCACCCCTCGTCTTCCTCGTTCTTGCTAGCGTCTATCTTGGAGCCCTCGGACACCGCCGAGCCGCCCTCCACGGCCGACGACATCTGCTCGCTGTTAGCCTCGCCGTCCTCTTCCATCTTCATCAGCGAGTCGTCGCTGACCAGCAGCTCGTCTGACATTTTTTTCGTTTTACTTTTTGAAAAAAATACGCTACACGGTAACGTTGCGTGAGAGCTAGCCGGACAATCACCCACCGCAGTCGGCGCCAACTCCCCGGGGCCGTCCCCCTACGCTTCCCGCTAGCCACCTAACCAGCTAGCCGGTTAGCTTAGCCGCGGTAGCTGTACAGTCGATTTCTCGCCGCAGCGGACAGAAAGCGGCCACTACGCCCAAAATTCAGGTTTAAATCCGACTGTTTGTTATCTACGTCCACTAGCAGTGTTTTTGCTCAGTAGTCACGCTAACCGCATATGTATATATAATGGCGCGGATGACAAAATGGTCGCAGGAAGGAAGCGGTGCTGGCGCTGACCGGGATATGACCAATCCCATCGGCTTCTGTCGGCTCCCTTCGGATCGCTTCGGGCGACGGCGCCTCCCGCCGCGCTCCTAAGTTCCCCGTTTACCTATGAGTGGCGCGTGCGTAGAGCAAGTGCGACTTCTCGCCGAGTAACTGCAAGCGAAACTCAGCGACGCAAACCACAGGTGCAGATCGATGGGTGCGGCTGCAGTTATAAAAATCTCCTTTCTGAAGTAGTAGACTAAAGTGCCAGAACAAACCCCAGAACAGGCTTTCCAAGGAAAACAGGTGCCTAGAACAGAAGCCTATTCTTCACCTCGAATATTATGTACATGAAGGATCATCACCATTCCCCAATGAGTTCCCCATTTTTAAAATTAGTGATTCCACTCTGCATTTACCCAGTAGGTTTCCTATCTCCATAAGGCACTACCAGTTAAAGCACAATCACACACCAGTTTTGTACCCAGTTTTTAATAATCCCTTTAGAGATGAAAAATAAAAATCAAACAAATGGAACGCTTTACAAAACAGTGACAGGACAGCTTCATTGCATTACAACACCAATGTCAAAAAGTATGAGAATCCCCAGAACAAAAAAGGCCACTATTTACAAAGCTCCACACAGAGTCAACCTTCTCAGGAATAACAAAATTTAAAAAAAAAAAAAAAAAAAAAATTTGTTTAAAAAGGACCAAAAATCTCCAAGCTGCCGCCAGGGTACGAAGTGGAATCCTCAGCTGGCCTGCCCACCTGGAAGAGAGGAAACAAGAAACATTAATCATGTGCACCACGGCAACTGCTGATACCGAAATCGAGCACGTCCATGTTTCACTGAGAAACGTCTTGTGCTGTCAACTTTAAGCTATTAAGGTTCCTGTTCTGTTTGAAAGATCATATGTACAACATGTAGCTCTCAGGGGGGAGGGAGAGGGAAAATTAAACTGTCAGCCGGAAAAAGCTTTAGCTCCGCTAAACTGGTGGATTCTCTCACCACTAAGGAGCAGACCCAAACATAAGTCTAACCCCACTGCATAATCCCATGTGCTACATTTCAGTCTCATAACTCATGCTAGTGACACCAATCTATTGATTTATGTAAGCTTTTTATGGCTTCAGAAAGCATGTCCACATATGATCTTTAACAGAAAACTTAAGAAAAAGTGTTGTGGTGTTTATCATTTGAAGTTCTTTAATGGCTATAAAGAAAAAAAGCAAGCATTAAGAGTAAGCGATTTAAAAGGGGTTCACTTAAGAAAAGAAAAAACGAAGGTCCAGAACTGAAATGACACTAAAATAGAGAATACAATACAGTCGTTAAAACCATTTAGGTCACCTTTAGATTTCTCATTTTTTAATTCCTGTAAAAAACCATTTAAAAACCGTTAAAGAAAACACCGTCAACTTAAAAAATAAAAAGCGTGAGATCCTTTTTGTTTACTTTTCTTTTCCCTGGTTGGGTTTTTTGTTACACGCTGGTACATTAAGTTGGAAGAGACCATACCACAGGACAGCGTTTTCTTGTGCATGCCGTGCTCTCTGCCCGCTATGTGCGACGCCCAGAGAATGTCGTGGTCAGGTGACACACGGCCTGCAATGAAGTCCCCACTGGCAGGTACAAACAAGGTACAATAGAATTAGGAAGAGGAAAGAAGTAAAGGATAGGTCCTTACTTTGTACCCTTTAGCAGTACTTTACCTGTTATTGCTATCAAGTCTCTTTATGTAATTTCCATATGACCTGTTACGAAAATGAAAGCAGGGGGAAAAAACCCACAGAAAAACGCTTATGTTTTTCTGGAGAGCTAAAAGCAAAACTGCTTATAGGAGCAGAGGCAATTAAAGATCCATAGACAAAGGCACATGTCTAAAAAAAAAATTTAAAAAAAAATCCAAAATGGGGACCATGGAGACATCTGACCACTTGTTTTCATTTGACTTTGGTTTTGTCTATTGATCTTTAAAAGCGCCAACGTCAGACAAACGGCAGGCCTTGTGCTACACCCTTACCAAATTTTAATAACGCGAGCTCTGGTCAGTAGGGCTGATAGTTGTTCTGGTGGTTTCCGCCTTCCCGGGAAGCCTTTCCGTAACTGCTCTGCTGGGCTGGTGATGGACACATTCCATTACAATAAATCACAAGATCTAAATTGACCAAATATTCCCACAACCTAGAAAGATGTATGCAAATTGAATATTATTCTGCTTACAATTCATTAAAATACAGTCTACAGTTCATGAAGGTAACTAGCAGGCATGTTCACTGACATGTTGCCAAGGTAACATCCATTGGACACCTTGGCTTACCATTGTAGTCGTCGTAGCCCTGTCCATACCCATAGCTATCATAGTTGTAGCCAGAGTAATCATAGCCAGGGTAGCCATTGTATCCTTGGTTGTATCCATTTCCATAGCTTCCATAGTTCTGCCCATAATAGTTGTAGCCCTGGTTGTAGCCGTGATTCTGACCTGCAAAAATCAGCAGGGTGAGACTTCAAATGTGTTCCAGATATGCCAGAAAATATAATCATACAATGACTTGAGTCAAAGCAACTGAACAGCCAGTTTTCAGTTGCTGCAGCCTTGCTCGCTCAGATTTTGAGGATCAGTACGGAGATAATGATTTAAGCTTGGACACCGGTGAGCGCGATTAGTGGCACGTACCTCCCCGTACGCGGCCCCTGGAACCTTTTCCTCCATAGCCACTCCGGTCCCCTCTGTGTTGCTGCTGCTGCCTGTAGACTTCTTTCGGCTGGGCAACCTTGATTTCACACTGCAAATATGTGTCATGTTAAATCACAAATGCCAGCACCCTGAGTAATGCCTTTACATTCTGGACTTTTCCAATGAGCAACTGATGAGTTACAGCAGAATTCCATCACCTCCTCGGGTGGCCAAAGCACAAAGATAGACAGAACGGCACCACACAATATACCTTTCCTGATCCAACTTGATGGTATCTGTTTTCCAGCAGCTTCTGGACCGGCTCCTCCTCCACATATGTCACAAAGCAGAATCCCCTCCTCTCCTTGGTCTTGGTGTCCATAGGAAGCTCAATGCTGTCGATCTGAAGCAAGACGACACCGAACAATCAGCTGGGTCTGCTGACTGAAAGATGCTGAAAGATACCATATACACCAGCCAGCCACAAAGGAAGCGCTACTTACTGTGCCGAATCCGCCGAAATATTCCCGGATCTCATCCTCTGACGTCTCAGGCCTCAGGCCCCCAACAAAGACTTTCCTGGGAGGCTCCTTCCCCTTGAGCGCTTTGGCTCTTTTAGGATCAATAAGTTTTCCATCAAGCTTGTGCTCTTTGAACTCCAACACCTAAAGCACCATTAGAATGTATTAAGAGGGCACAACAGACGTCACACACACACACACAGAATTGTACTGACCTTCTCCACACTGTCCGCGTCTTTAAAGAGGACGAAGCCAAAACCACGAGAGCGGCCTGTAATGGGGTCTGTTTTGATGGTGCAGTCCAGGACTTCACCGAATTTAGACAGATAATCTGTGAGGTCCTTCTTGCTGGTATCCCAGCTTAGCCCACCAATAAACATCTTCCTGTGGACAATAAACACAGGAAATGCATGTGTTAAAGTGCAAAAAAAAATTTGCCTACATTTCACCTTAGAAAGAAAGAAATCATGCCAAAACAACAAACTGCATTGGTCCCAATTAAACTTGTCTTATTACCGATTATTTAAATTATTTATTTTAACCGAAAGAGATGCAAAAGGAGTGGGCAGTGACCTTAAAACGATGGTAACTGATGAAATCCCACGTTACTAGGACAGGAAACGCATTACTCGGGCGCGAAAGGGGTAGAATTTAGATATAAATTAACCTGCGGCACCTTGGCCAAGCCGTGTGCGAACGGTAAGCCAATTTTCTGTGTTAACGCGGCTGATCTGTAAATACAACCGGAAAAGACCACAAAAACTGAATCCATGCAAGCGGTCGCCATTTGTCTGGATCCACGTCGACCGGTCGCGCTTCCGCAGACGCCGAACAAGCAGCGGCTATATCCCCGGTAAAGGAGAGGATCAATCTGGATACTCGTACAGAAAGAAAGAACCAGTTTCCCCGGATCCGACATCTTTCACGAGGGCGGAAACGTGATTGCACGCACTCTCGAAGTTCAGTGGTAGCTTTACTACTTTTGTTTACCATCTTAAATACAATTCCACACATTTAAACCTCATCCCGTAACGGTAAACGCATCGTTCTACTTTAGCCTTCACTTGTATTATTTTCGGATAATCCCTCCATCACATACCTTTTATTAACGCTAGATTATCCGGTAAGATCGACAACAAATCCCACACCCCCGCGCGTTACTAATGCGTAGTCTAAAAAGTTACATTCTTGGTACTGTTTCGTTCTTTAAATTTCGACTGTCGACCGGTTATTCAATAAAATGTTAGCATTAGCCTAAAGCTATTACTAACTACCCACAAGCTGGCGCAACACGGTGCGTAACCGGCAAGGCACCGGGTTTGCCCACATACAGCGAGTAGTAATTACACGCCCGGCTACAGGCGGTTCAGTTTCAGAAACCCCGAGATTTGGGTTACTGAGGCCTGTGGAAAAGCTAGCGGCGACAGCACCAGCGGAGAGACTTCGCCATCTTGTGTTCCCGCCTCGGCGGCTGCTTTTCTTACCCGTCATCTTGCTGGTTTTTACTCGCGTTGATTTTAGATCCTTCGGGGAACTCCTCTGCGCTAAAGTCGGCCTGTCCTTTGGCTTCCATTTTTTTGTAGCAAGAAACGCGCACCTGCTCAAAATTTTTTAGCTTTTTAATAAAAAAAAAAACACCGCACGCGGGAGCAGAGCAAGCAGTATTTCGTGTCGTGCAAAATGGCGGGCGGAGATTGGGGGTGAGTGAGTCTTCAGCCGTCCGGGGGCCGTGCTTCGACGCTCCTCCTCCTCTGGGTCCTTCTGCCCTGTTCTGTCTTTCATTTGTCAAAACAAGAACTTCAAAAACGCGTGGAAAGACAAAAAATATATTTAAACTGCTTCAATGCATTTTAAACGTATCCGAAGATTTGCACGTTCACAGTTGATCTCATTCTTAAATACCTTTAATTAGAATGTCTGCATTGGTAGTAATTTTATTTTATTATTTTGAAGCAAAATTTAAAACTGTTTTCACAGTGTTATGTATTTTGTAGTTTTATTATTCACCTGAGAGTATTGTACTTAGTTTCTAACTGGTACACAGCTGTCCCAAACCACGTTTACATTGTAATATGCCAATATTCTCTATCTTAATTTTGAGGTTTCATATCACCTAAACCCATGTCTTTAGACTGCAGGAGCAAACCTTCACAACCCAGAGAGAACAGGCAAACTCGCAATCATGGAGATGTGTGGCGACAGTGCTACCTTTATCTTTGTTCTAGTTTTGGTCTAAGGTGAACATCACGTATTTCTACACTGTGACTAATATTCTGTTTGTTTTTGATACACCTTATAAAAAGCAAACTGCTATTTCAAAATCTCATGTATATGCCAGTAATGTCAGTAAAGTCTATGGACACTTATAATGTTCCGGGACAGAACCAGTTTGGGCTGTCCACTGTAAAGTCATTGTAATGATTTACCCATAAAATACAATGAGCGTGTCTTGTGATGGATATCACGTGACGGAGACAGACCAATGACTGGTTGGTACATAGATTGCTGGTCTGATATTCTTCTCTAATGTTTCGTAGGAATATTTTTGTTATAGATGCGGGGTATAAACAAAGAAGGCATGTTTTGTGAATTTTTAGGTTTTGTATAAATTTGTATGCGCGATAATTTAATACATTTATTTCTAGTTACGTTCTAAACATTTACTTCCATTCAGTTATTTCCTGACTGGAATGTTTAATTTGACAGAGTTTAGCACCAAGGTGGCTGGTTCCGTCGCGCAGCATTCTCGCGTTGCTTGAGGGTACAGTGAGAGTTGTACGATTTATGTCGGCTCAACTAAAGGAAAGAGGCACTTTTTAAAGGGATCTGTCAGCTACATGTGAAGCCAGCTAGATATTACCCG
>JAODKE010000125.1:1655157-1674486 GCA_026779605.1 Mormyrus hasselquistii
TCTTCCTGAACAGTTAGGCAGTGAGAGGGTCGCACGGACCCGGAGCTGCCTTTTTGGGTCTGGTGGGAACGGGAACTTGGCCCAGGCGAAGACATCTGTATGTACATCACTGGTCACGTGAACATGGGTCATCTGTCTAAGAGACACACTGAGGCTTTTCTTTTTTTTTTTTCTTTTTTTTTAAACAATTTTTAAATAAATATTTTAGTTTTGATCCACGTCATCTTGGACTGTTGTGCAGTATGGTGTAAGTCCTGTAGATAGGACTTATTAAAAACATTCCTGAGATTTTTAGAGGTTAGCTTTAGGGCTGGCGTGATTTGTTCACGTAGTTGATGACGTTGAAGCTGAAAATGCATCGACATTAATGTTTTAAATTAGATTTATTAAATTATTTTAATAAAATTACCTTTATGGTTTCTAAAATGCTTCAGTTCATTATAACAAATGTTTTTCTTCAATATCACTGCGTAATTATGGGAGTAGTTCAAATAATCACAAAACAAAAACGTGATTTGTACACTGTGCGAAGCTCGATGGCAAACCAGAGCAGCACTAGCATTATGCACAAGCGCTATTTTTGATGATGGACTGCCAGAGTAGGCAAAACCACTGTACTGTAAGTGCTGTCTATTCATGTTTATTAAATTTCAGGTAGTATAGAGAGCATTTCATATCTTTTGTAACCGTATTTAAACAAAAAATGGAATAATCTAATAATTCGCTGCACTAGCAACGTTATCCTACCTAGTTTAACTACAATGTCTTCTCTTTTAAAAGATGTGGCGACTTAAATGCTTGTCACTTCCATGATTTACCAAAACAGTCACGCGGTGTACTCCACTAACCAAATTTAATAAACGTAAAGATATGCAGAATTCATACCGATTACTAACTTTTTGGCATCACAATACAGATTGCATTAATATTTCACTCACACTATAATCGATTTATTGAATTGTGGGGGCGAAAATAATGTCTGTATAGTGCCGAAAATCCAGCGTCCGTTATCTGAAGCGCTTCAGTGACGTAGTTTGTTGTTGTCAAAACAAAACCATCTTAAATTAAACTTTGATCTCAAACTCAGTTTGATTTTCTGGAGGAAAATTGTTTAGATTAATCGACCAATCAGTAAAATAGTTGATAGATGAATCCATAGAAAAATAGTTGTTAGTGGTAGCCCTAGTAGCTTATTCTGTTTTGATCTGCAGCTCCCCTCATATTGAATTTTAACAGCAGCACGACGTGACACATTATTGAAGCTGAAATGTCACAGATTGAAATGTGCATGGAAAAAAGTTTCTGTTGTGATGTACAAGGTACAGAACACCCAGAAAAATATTTCTTATACATTTTACTGTTTTTCTCTTTTGGTTTGTGACTTCCTTGATTTTAGTGATTCAGTTGCCTGTGGAAACATGACACTAAGTGGTTTCATTTGTTTATCAGACTAATGCTGCAGGCTACTCTCAACACATTTGGTCAAATAAACAGAAATGATTTCTTTTAAACTTGTGAAAAACCCTATTTTAATTTGTACATGTACTTCATACCAAAAAAAGAGTACAACGTGCATGAAAAAAATACTGTAACATTTTTCCTTTGGATGTTATATTTGCACAATGTAAAACAGGTTCATAATTAAAGCTGGAAGGCAGGAAAATTGCCTACTAAAATTTCCACAAACTTCAAGAAAATTGCACAAAAAATGAATGAACCAACAAGGTTTATCTAAACCTTGATACAAGGGTTACAATAATAATAAAAATAATAAGCAGCAAAATTATCAAAATAAGTGCAAAAAACCCTAAAAGACGTTCCATGAGACTTGCGTGAAATATTTGCGGGTCTAAGACCACAAAGCTCTCAAGAATTCCACAAAGAAAACCGCTTTCCAAGAAGCATTATGAAGATCTGTTGTGTAACAGCAGCAATGTCATTTTGTTTAGTAGTTAAGACGACAAAATTACTTACTTATATTGGGTGATACCAAGTCTGAAGGTCAGAACGCTTTTGAAGGATTCTTGGAAGTCAAAATTATGTGTGAGAATAGCAGCAAAAAAGGGTTTAACGCAGACATACTTGAAACACGGCTACAAAACAAGCGCTCCATATAGTAACTACAAAATAACTGGGAGATTATCTAAAAGACAAGATTCATTTTCTAGTGTTTTAACCCTTGGAATTTTATGAAAAATCAGTGTGGTCTTTAAGGTCTGATTCCCCTCCCCCTCAAAGAACATGCTTATTTATCCGTCAGCTATAAAAGACTAATATTAACCTCGTTACTGTCCTTGCTGTTTTCTTACTGGATGAGATGTACAACAGTTGTACCCAAGATATTTAACAAGAAAAGCATGCAGTTGTAAAACCCCAGAATAACACACAAAGATCAATGGGAATAAGGCAGTGTGACGAGGATGCAGTCAGGGGATGGGCCCTACAGCTGATCGGACTGGAACTCCGAGACTTCTGAGAATGTCTCTGACAGGCTCAGCGGGGGCTCCTGGTCAAGGCTGCAGACAATCTCAAACCGGTAGTGGCGAAATTCAATGGCGAAGGAGCTTAGGAAGCCCAAGAAGAACATGACCAGCGCCCACTGCGCTCGCGCAGCATGTATGTGGAGACCCTGCGTCATCAGCCCAGAATCTGGTGGCGGTTTCGTCAAGGTCACGTTCCATCAGAACATACAGAACCTTCCAGGTTGTATGGGTGCTTTTCCTCTGCAGCTGGTACCATACTTTTGGTACTTTCCCTTTTCACTTGAATTCTGGTTGAGTGTCAGTACCAAAAGTTGCAGTATTTAAGGTAGCAAACCAGCTGGGGTACTTTTTTGGTACTTTGGCAATATGGGGTGGGATTTGCAAATGGTTTCTCTTAGTTGGTCACGCAAATAGCCTGCCTCCAAAACACAATACAACCACCATCTTAAAAACGTTACAAACTCAGAAAACAACGATAAACTAAGTAAAAAAAACAGTAATAATAATAGTCAAATAATGGACAAATGAAGAGACCCAAGCTTTAACTGGATGGCATGACAAGAAATTAAAAACAGTATTTATACTTATAACATGAGATGTTGGTATTAATATTGCATATCATCCAGCCCGGTAATACACTACAGCCATTTTTAGAATTCAGTATAAATACCCTGCCTCGCGTTGTGATGTCATTCCGTGCCGATACCAGTTTTTTCACCAGTAGAAAAGCAACACCTTGAAGTACCATACTTTTGGTACTTTTGTGAAGTACCAAAAGTACAATACCTGGTACAGTGGAGAAACCCCATGAGAGCCTTTGGTGGTTCGTGTCAACCGCTGGGAAGGATACATAGCAGTATGCAGGAACTGATGGCCCCAGAAAGCAGAAACCGGGGGATCCCGAGCCTCCGGCCCTCGTTCCTGAAGTTGACCTTTAGGGTCAGGAGCGACTGGAACCAGCAGTACATTGTCCCCAAGCCAAAGGTCATTGATGTTCCTACATTGTGCAACCTCTCATCGCTGGAAAGCTGCAGTGATTTACAGGCACATATCTGAGCTAGTTCTACAATATTTCATCTGATGAAGCATCACCACTGATCAATGGTTAGACAAGGAAACTTACATTTGCAAAATCGATAAATAAGTATTAATCCACCATATAAAATGCTCACATTTATCTATTATGCTTCTTAAAAGTATTATGTACCAATGAATAAAATAACGAAAAGTTCATCCATCCATCCATTCTTCCATCAATCTATCTTCTACAACCACTTATCCAGCATAGGGTTATGATGGGCTTGGAGCCTGTCCCAGGTATCACATGGTAAAAGGAAGGGGCCCCCTGGTTGGGATGCATTAATTCAGTGAAAAAAAGAGTTGTCAAACCTGGAAGTTCCCTACAAGAGTCATGCCAAAGCAGGCGAGTGACATGGCCACCAGGCTGATGATGTTCATCAATGGCTTCTGAACCTTGGGCTTCAACTGCAGGTATCGGAGGACACCAATGATGAATGCTGAAACAGAAAGCAGGATTCACTCCGGGACTTTTAAAAAATGCTTTGATTGCTGCAGCATCCCTCATGCATCCCACCGTTGTAGCTACTGCACTACGCTTCACATTGACTTCACCACTTTCGCTGTAATCTAGTGTTGGGCTGCTACAGTGCACTGGCAGTGCACTGGCAGTGCACTGGCAGTGCACTGGCAGAGCTCAGCTGGTGTGTGCACCTCTAATGCACATCCCTGCCAGCTCTACCTTCCCTATACCGAATCCCTGCACCAGCAGAAAAGCTGGTCATCTTTCAGGCAAGCAGCCCAACCTCAGTCATCATCAACCAGTAACTAGCAGAAGCTCGATAAACCCCCATAAAACCGCATCATGAAGAGAAGATACCCTAAGTGTTCTTCATGGTCAAGGAGGTGACTGATAGGTAAAAATGGCAAAGGGCCATTGTGACACTGACTCTTTGACCTGTGCTTTAGTGATGTTCCACATCGACAATGCTGCTTGTGTTTAGGATCGTGGCTGGAGAATGACAAATCCAACAGAGACCCCCAAGTAGCAGATAAACATCTAAGGTCACTCAGACCAGAGCCACACCCTTCACAAGCTTTAACTGCCTATATTTATTCCAGGGTATTTTTTTCTCCCCTGTCACATTAAATTTATATAGCACACAATTTTGCCCAAAGTGATGTATGTATTTGATTAAGCAGGGTCAGACAGCTCCAGAACAACTGGGGTGGGGGTGTTACAGGCGTGACGTTACTTTGCTTACCATGGGATTTGAACCAATGACTGTCCCATCACAGGTACAGCCTCCCAACCTGCTGAGCCACACAGCCTATTATCAAACCTCATTTCTCAAGTCTGAGTAAAGTATAACATTGAGCATTATTCATACCTACAAATGCGGCCATGTTCATGACTTGGCTAAAGACGCAGCTGGCTGGTGGTGCATCGCCTGCAATGCTAAGGAGGACACACAATGCAAAGAAACACTGTAGCGTCGTGCTTCCTGTCAAACATTGACTGTGAGCGTTGCGGTCACCCACTCAGGGCTGGGCTTTGTGCTATTGTGTACCTTATATATGGTGGCGACAAGGGTCCTGATTTCCTAGGACAAAAAAAACAGAAGCTTATGGTAGAGGTTTGCAACAGCACAACCAAATGTCATTAGTCCTGCTATCTGAGTTTGAATTCCACTCTGAGTGGTTTGGGCGGTAACTTTGAAATGAATTAGAGATCTTTAATTAAAGTGAAACAGACACTAGGAACTAACACTCTCAGTACATAATTACAAAAGCACCTTACTTGGTTTCTGAACTGAGTGATGTTATTTTTCCATCCTCAACAGCAATAAAGTACCTGTGAAGGATATTTAGAAATATAGAATTTCAGTAGTGAATGCAGATATTTCATCATCATGGGGAAATAAAAGGCTCACATTATTTATGCTATTGTGAGATTTGATGGTACAAGCAGGACCATGCAGGTAAGAGCAAGTTTGGGGGTCACTTATGACTGTTAGGTGGAGGACAGGCTTGAACTAGCAACATTCTTATCACGGATATGGAGGCTTAGTCCACAGAGCCACACACTGCCTCAAGATTTGGAGAGGAGCGCCGTGCTATTTCATGAATTGTTGTAATGAAGTGTAACCCAGTCAAAACACTTTTATTTGTCAAAGAAATAAGCATAAAAGATATACTTGTTAGGTGTACTACCAGAATGACCTGCTCTAGGCAAAACTGTCATCTTAAGATGGTTGGATGGAGGGATGGACAGATATACAGGTAGGGGGGAAAGAAAGAAAAGTATCTTACACAACCCAAAGCCCTACTGTTGTGAAAACGCAGAACATGATGGGGAGGAACATCCACGGATTGCACGTCTTCATGTCTAATTCTTACCCCTTTGAAAAGAGGAAACAGAGGAAATTCAGCAGCTACAAAGCCTCCGCAGCTCTAGGCGTGGACTCCCGTCATTGAACGCCCCACCAGCACACCGAGCCGGCTCTTATAAGTAGCGCTCAACATGATGACTCACGTCACTATGCCCAGACTCCTTATACATGTTTTTCCTTTACACCATTGTGTTTAATGAGAAATTAAAAGGAGTCGGTGAGATTCAAATCAACATCGCGGATATAATAATACTACAATCTGGCCAACCTGGCAAACCTACTGGCAGAATAATTCCCACAGATCTGCTCTAATTCTCTGTACCAAAGCATGACTGAGGTGATACCCTTACATAAAGCAATTATAATCAAGTATACGGGCGAATATTCTGGTACCTTTTAATTTATAAGAGGTGGTTTTAATTTCTATAATATACATGCACCTACCTTGATATTAAATAGATATGGAAAGGGTATGTCTTAAATTTTAAGCACGCGGTTATCACACTAATCGGATTAGTAATTTTAATGCGGTATATGAATTATTTTATACTACAACCTGTAAATGAAGAGTGCCCTTGCTGCTGTGTGCTTCCACTGCTCCCGCTAAAGCCGCTCCGCTTACAGTAATGCCGTGCTTCTTGACAATGCCGTGCTCCTTAAAAATACACCGTACTTCCTGTGAGTGAGGAGCGCTTCCTCTTATTTCAATGCGCCCATGGCGATCTTCATGTTTTTAGGAGGCTGCATCTGCAGTCTCTCGTTGGACGCAGAAGCTGCAGGCGTGGGCGCGAAGTGGCGGCGCTGTCCGAGAGCTGCGACATCCATCCACACCTCCGCCTTCTTTGTCGTATGTCACTCCTGATTAGGAATATGCAAACAAAACTAATCACTGGGACACCGAAGAAGGAACATAACATTTCACTTACCTACTGTATGCTGTACAGTATTTATGCAAATTCATCTTAAAAATCAACGTCCAGGTGTAATTAAATGTAATACTTTACTAGCCTACATAAATATTACATTCGTTTTGCGTTATTCATACTTGCTCGCTATGTTTAATAATTAATTGGCTGCACGAATCATGTATTTATATGACGAGTGATCCCGTTTTCCGTGATGAGTAGGCTGCGGCCCATGCACAGTTTAAACGGGCAATCGGCGATAATTTAAAGATAATTATACCATTTTTAATTTAAATAAAATCCTTCTGGCAATAATGGAAGCACTAACACATCACGTTTTTGCCCTCCCACTCCTCCCACTTTAGTGCTGAAAGTATATGTGCATCGTGGTGAATATAGACCTAAATGTATGGTAATTATACATGCATACATTTAATTATGGGGATTGTAAACATCAAGCAGTATCATGAGCAATGTACCCTGTGGTTCGGTGTGGAACGTTGTGGGTTTTTTGGACAGAACCTGAAAAACACAGTTCCTGTATTGATATCTTTCTGGGGTCTCTCCATTCTTTTCAGTGGGCGTAACCCTACTCCCAACATTGATAACCTTAGCCTCTACCCAGCCCTGACCGTAATCATAAGTAACCAAACCAAATACAAGACTTTTGGCATTTTCAGCGCTTTGATTGCATCCATAGATTTTTTTATATTACATAAAATTGAGGTTATCCTCAGTCCTCACAAGGTAAAAAGTTGCAGGTTTTTATCAGACTGTGGGGAAATGTTTCCCCCACAATGTAATAATTACATACATAGACACAAGATTCATTTGATGTAATAAGATTCGCTCGATGATACAGAGATGAGTGCATTTCTCACTATCAGACCAAGGGACCACTTCACATATGTATTACACAGGTCAGTATCCGCTCCAGCACCTGAAATTTCAGAGTCAGAGGAGTTCGCTAATTCAGTAATCGATGTATTTCTTTAGCGTTGCTGAAGGTTTTCCATATTCAGCATGTGATGCAAGATACAAATGATTAATTAATTTAAATTCTAGTGTCTGTGACATATCCTTGCTTTGTAACCTTATAGATTCATTACTTTATCATAAGATGTATCAGAATATATAATGTTATACTGTGTGACTTGCAACTACCGATACAGGTCTCTCCCACTATCCAAAATTACAGGGAAACCTGCCGTAAGTCGAACTGACGCAAAGCGAAGAGGCAATTACCATTAATTTATAAGGAAATAACATTCCCAGACCAAAAAATATCCAACCAAATCATACATACATTACACATAAAACATAAAACTCTCCCGACTAAAAACCAAAGGACTCAAGGGCAGAAGCTGGGATAATGAAAAGGGACTTTACTTCACCAAAACTGAACAGGGGCTGGAAAACAAATGGACTGCAAGGGTTCAAAACAAGAAGGCTAGTATAGGGAAGGACATGGGCAGATAGGAGGAGTGACATCACTGTCCAGACCGGGGCTGATGAGATAAACTGTACAAACAGGCGTGGCTCTTCAGGGCCACATCAGGCAGAGACAGGAGGATCAGGTGGACATGACAGGCAGGATGTAACAACAACATATAAAAAAGCATGAATGAAATGATAATTACACAGTCATGCATTGCATAACGACAGGGTTACATACTGATAAGTCCCACCGAGCACCAGACAACCATGACCGTTGCTTTTTGGGCTAAATCTGTTCGCCTCTTATGGCCTTTACTTAGACGAAAAATAGTCGTTGAAAATTGGGCTGGGTTAGTCCATCTGTTTGGGTTCACATTTAGCCCAAAATGGACGTCTTTTCAGACCACATATAGCCCCTAATACTGCCATGAAAATATATATGTCATTAGGCACTGATAAATATGAGAACAAGTCTACCTACACAAACCTAGATGGTATAGCCTACTACACACCTAGGCTATATCGTATATAGTCCAAATAACGATAAAACATAAAGTATAGTAAATACATAAACCAGTAACATAGTTGTTTATTATCATTATCAAGTATTACGTACAGTACATAATTGTATGTGTTATAGATTTATAAGACTGGCAGTGCAGTAGGTTTGCTTACATTAGCATCTCATGTGCACATGAGTAATGCCTTACGCTATGATGCTATGACGGCTACGAATTTTTCAGCTTCATTGTAATCTTATGGGAATATTGTTGTATATGTGGTTCATTGTTGACCGAACGCTATGCAGCACATGACCGTATATCTATAACTGATTCTTTGATAAAAAATGCTGAACGCTCTTTCTGTTTTACTCTTTTTTTTTGTTGAAGCGGAAGTCCTCTTCGGATCTCTTTCTGTTAGTGAAAACAGGTGCTAATGTACGTCTTTTGTAAAATGAAGTGATGCAAAGAGAAAGGGGGATACTCGTAGGCGTATTATAAATAGGCCAGGTAAACAAGCATGTCAACTGAAAAAAATGTGGCAGGACTGAGATTCAGTTTGTTGCGTCTGAGGATGGCTTTGTGTTATGTAGACCTGTTAGTTCATTCCAAGTTTTCTAACTGCTGCCTTTCTTTGAGAAATATGGCATTCGACATTCATTAATATTTATGCCAATTATAAATATTTTCACTGACTAGGCTACCTTAGCGTGTGTCCCAGTTTGCATGTAAAATTTAGAAATTAATATCGGATGGCAAATACATATAATTCAAAATTACAAACTTCAATGGCCTCCCTATATGAAGAATACAGAAATACAAACCTCAGTGGCCTCATTAAAGAGATAAATCATTTGATAATAAACATACCATTTACTTTAAAACAGGCATGAACACAGCAGACTGTATATATCACCTGTCTTTAGTATGCAGTTTGAACAAGGCGACGTAAGTAAGGAAAATATGGCTGCATATGTTCATTTTGATGTCAGGTCATTCAGCATCTTCTGTGAAAATGGAGAACATGAAAAGGAGTGACACAGAAATAGCAAAATAATGTGATCCATCTTTTTACTGCAGCAATGGCATTTGCCGTTTATTTTACAGTCTGAGAAGGTGATCTCTGAAGCAGTGGCAGTCTGTTTCCGTCAATGTGCAGCATACATTTGTCAGCCTGTCCACACATGGACACGTGTCCGTGGCAAGACTTGTCTGTGTCTGTGGCAAAATGTTTTGATTGAAAAAAAGTGATGTAGGCTGCATTTTTAAACAACACTATCTCAAGTAAAACAAAAAAAAAATAACACTCCCTGGTTTAAGCTGTTCAGCAAACCCCAGTAGCAGTGCCACTGATTGACTGCTGCTGCAGACGCTATGAGGAAGCTAGATTATTTAGTGCCAGGGCTTTAACTTAAGTCCTTTGGTCGATTTTGCAAATTTCTCGTTGGGAGGGATTCGTTTAAACCCATAATTTAACACTGTGGCTACATGCCTGATGTGCCTACATAGGCACAATGTGCTATGTATGTGCTTTGTTGGATAATTAAATATGCCTAAATTTGGTAACACTTACGGCCAAGTTTTTATATATTTCTAAACATATTCATAACAGATAATTATGCCTTTATAACGCATTATAAAAATGGCTATAAATATTTATCAAAGATAAATAATAACACTATTATAGCCATGTGTACTATGCATTATGAATGCTTTAGGAAGATCTCATCTCAAGCTCCTGGTTGATGCTGTCACTGGTCCTTCCTTCTCTGGGGATTTTTATGAATATCCATACTTGACCATTTTTATGTTCTTGCGTACCACTTGATGTCATCGTCCATTGGCGAAGTACAGTTCCAATACTCAATAGCAGAAGTACGGATTGCATTGGTTGCATCCTTGCTAATGGGAACTATCCCATAATTCATTGCATCCCAGGATCATTTGTTGCTTTCTTGGTATTGATAAACCGTGTATCATTATAGGAGAGGAGTTTACTGCAAAGGAGACCAGAAGAAATAGTGGATGTGATCAATGGTAAAACATCTGCCTTCTTGGCAGTGTGTGAAGCACAGATCTGCTTCAGCGAACCCTAATGACCAATCGCCTTACAAGCAGCAGTGTGATATAAGGACTTACTGTCGGTGGGGAATATTTGTGTATCGACAGTCAACCATGTGCAGTTAAGTATCTGGCAGTTGGTCAACAATTAGCTAGCTGACATTAAAATAGCCTATACCTCCTTTGATCTACTCTTTTAATAATGTCACAGATGATTATTGCAAATGTTTTCTCGTTGTAAAACGTATTATGATTCTTGCAGATGTTATGATAATGTGACTGGTTGGATACTAAAACCCGTAACGATCCCCAGAATGTCAGGCAAAATGAAGGAAAGCTTGGAAAATGCACAGAAATACTCTCAGTTAAAAGGTGCATTTGTTCTGCTAAATCCGCAAAACTAAAAAGTAACAGACTGTGGAGAAGGGTGTGTTGCTGTCAATGCAAAACATCTCATGTTGACTGTCCGTTCATTGTTTTTTTAATATCGAATTCAAATCAGACCAGTAAAAAGGTTCAGCTATTACAACACAACCATCAGCCCAAACTTCTACACATTCAGCGATGACAGAAAGCAGGTTTCGGCCACTGACGCTATGGGGAGGGTACAGCCACGAATAAGCTGAGTGCAAACACTTTAAGACCAGCACAGTTTCATAAGACTTTCCCATGAAGAACACAGGAACTCCATACCTGCACAACCGTCACATGGTAAAGTGCAAAGGATGGGAAAAAATTATCAAACAAAGCATGCAAATAATTTTTCCCAAGTAGTGAAGGACATAGTCTGTCCTTCAGGAAACTAAATAATGTTATCAGCTAAAATAAATATCAATCTTTATAAACATATGGTTTAAATAATATAGTTGTCGAATATTGATTTCAAATACGAAAAATTATTAACTTAGCTGACAATCATAAAATGGAATGTAACTAGAAACTCATAATCATACTGTAACAACTATGGTGTCACCATAAGATTTCACCTAATTCATCATCCAAAATAAAATAAACTACCAGAAACCAGAGAGCAGTCACTCCAGTTGTTGAGAGATAAATATCTCCATCCATCCATTTTCTGTAATCACTTGTTCTATTCAGGGTCATGGGGGGTCCAAAGCCGATTTTGGAGGCTACAGGCACAGGGTAGTGAAAAACCCAGGACAGGACATCAAACCATCACAGGGCACACTCACACACCATTCACTCACACACGCACATCTATGGGGCATTTTGGTAACTCCAATTAACCTCAGTCTGTTTTTGGACTTTGGGAGGAAACTGGAGTACCCGGAGAGAATCCCACAACAAAATGGAGTGAACATGCAAACGTATCACGTATTTGAAAAGACTCAAACCCTGATCCAAGAGGCGTGAGGAACAGCACAAATCACTGCATCACTGCAGCACTGCACCAGATGGGAATCTAGAACATGCAATAATATCAGTCCACTATAATAGCACACAGCCTTTCAGATTATACAAGGTAATTTTACATAGCTGCTTACATGTCTCTGCACTCTGAAAGACATCTGATGGTACTGATGTCTCCGGAAAAATACATGTCAACTTTGAGGCAGTAACAGCTGTACACATGATTTCCATTTCAGCATGAACACAGTAGTTTTGAAGTGTGAAGACCGACAGCAATGACACATAAACCAATGCTGCGATCAGTTGCTTGTTACATACTGCTATCAGAATCCAATCAAGAAACCTGAAAACAAAACACATGCTGTTTAAGATTATGAAAACAAGTGGTGGAAAAATCTCAGCAAAGTGAAATGGTGGCTAAACAATGAAGAAATATACCCGCCCTTGATGATAGTTTCAAAACATTAGGCTTAATCTTAAAACATGAAAATGTGGTTGGGAATGGTCCTCCCTCCTGGCTGTATGAATGGCGATCTATCTCCAGTTTCTGCCAGTGAGTCCTCAGGCACTGCCGTCCCCTGTCCTGAGCTTGCGAGCCTGTATCATCTCAGGTGAGGCCTTCTTACAACCACTGGCCAGGCCAAGCCAGCACATCAGGTCAATGAAGCACGTGGTGGGGTTGAGGCGCAGGCCAAACTCGCTGGTAGAGTAGTCGAAGGGGAACGTGTGGTGGAAGTTGTGGAAACCCTCACCTGGAACATCAGAAGACAGAGAAAACCAGGTTACTTTTAGAAAGAATTATGGAAATAAGTGAATGCACAACTGCTCGGTTGATGTATGTCAGCACTGTGGATGCCAGTGGTTTTTACCAGATCATTGCCATTGGGTCACCAAGAAAGTTAAGCCAACAGTTGAGGTAGAGGTTACATCCTTTATAAAAACATAATAGATTTGTGTTCTTTTGGATGAATTAGTAGCTGGGTCCCTCTGTCACCTGAGTGTAAATAGCCAGGTGCCTACTGGGTGTCAGCAGGGAATGAAGATTATGGAGTGCTCATCTTACTTCACGGTGCACTTCCTGTGTACTCTCCAAAAGCGGAAAGTCATAGATACCTTTGAGGGCTGAGAGTGACAGTGACACCACGTGTTTTGTGACTTTTTGGCTTCTACTCACCAATGGCCCCAAAAGTGACAAATCGGTTTTCACGGGGGCTGATGGTCCTGTCATATGGCCGGTTGCCATACATGTGGGCAGCACTGTTGACCAGCCAGGTAACATTGAGGGAGACGGTGTAACGCAGGATCGAGGACAGGAAATACGAGTTCCACAAGGTCTCACCCCAAAAGTACCATGGCACCAGTGTGGGGATTATGAAGCACATTAGCACAACAGAAATCTTGTAGTACCTGGGCCAAACAACAAAGGGTTATCTGTCACTATGCCATCTTGTGAGCTATCAGCCTTACTGAAAACCATATATACATTTTGTATTGAGGAATTAATCCAGTGATTGAGTAATAGGTCATATTCTATATAAGTAAAACAAAAAATAAGCTCAGAATAAGTAAAACAAAAGCTCTGCGTCGACTGAAGACATTGCAACATTGGAAGAATACATGGATTTCAGGACTCTGCAAAGGCACCTATTCAGATATACACGCCCACATGGACTGCAACTTAGGGAGAGTCGAATGTGAATTTATAAAATGGAAGATTTGTACCTTAAAACAATGGATTGTAACTTGTGATTTGTCGTTCAGGTGGCTCATTGTTAAGTCGCCCGTGTGAAACTCACCTCCTCTGGAACACCACCACCGGGTCGGCCAGGAGATCACTGAAGTCCAGCCTCTTGCCCTTCTCAATGACATCACGGTGCTTCCGCATGAATAGCCAGCCCACGTGGGCGAAGAAGAAGCCTCGCTTGGCGTTGTGTGGGTCAGCATCAGTTTCAGAGTATTTATGGTGGACCCGGTGATCCCGAGACCACTCATAGATGTCATTCTGCGGCAAAGATGTCAGTGATGGACAAGAGAGAATGATGGACATAATTCATTTGACACTTATCCAATGTTCTGCTAGCCAATATCTTAAAAGAAACCATTTTTATTATAATATGCTAATGTGACATGCAGAGATGAGTAACTAGTTTGGTAGTAAAAGTGTTGAATAGGGGAATACAGTGATATCTGACCACCACATTTCCCCTCTGATAGTGCAGTGCCGGCTATGATCAAATAACAGCATCTAATTTCCAATGTCAAGTATGTCTGGGACACAACACAGAACCAAACTGTCTGGCCTCTTTCTGAGTCACCCGACAGCCTCAGTGATAAACATTCTGTGGAGTTTCTTCACCTAACTAGTTTCCCCATCAGATATTCAACATTGCCAAGGAAACGCAGTTTCAAACCCTGTAAGACAGAGGAATCAGTTTTTATTTAGGGAAAACACCAAGTTGTTGCATGATTTATCCCTTTGTTACACCAGCAAAGGCATCTGCCCCAGAGCAAAGCTACACTGTTGGTTTTTATATTGGAAAACTGATAGCTAGATACATTGTGAAAGCAGTATCAGCCCTGCACAAGATTGCCAATTGGTAATTCAATTATGGATACAAGACAATATGTTTCCTTTTTAAGAATAATAAAGACGTATAAGAAATATAAGAAAACCCCTGTTCAAGGCTGTTCAATTGTTACTCCCATCCATCCTCCATTTGCCATTGATTGAAAAGTGTGAGTTTCAGCCCTCAAAGTATAAATAACGCCAAAGGACACGATGTTCCCATCATCTGAGTCATTAGCTTGATGGCGTATCCGCCAGGAGCGTTTCACCCTTTCTCTCCGTCCCTCTTCCTCATTTTACTCTCCTGGCCTCCCTATTGATTGGTCATGTCGAGCGCTCTCCACAAAAATCAGTCACCTTGGGCTGAGAATCAAGGATTGCGGGATAGTATTTCCGCTCAGTTCTCCCTCGTACGATGGGCTAGCTCGATACACCACCTACATCCATAGTTGTTCTCCCTGTTGAGTGCCCGAAATACATTGACTGTTTGCATCTGCGCAAGGACTACCAGGAGGATTATTTACACTCTGTTTTGAAATAGGCAGAACGCAGAACCAACCCAATCTGAGGATTGATTTCCATCAGAGCACAACTGACAGGGTTGTGAGAGAATGTGACAGCAACAGGCTGTTACAAAAGAATAATGAGTTATAAATGAGTTATAAAAGAATTTTTATAAATGAGTTATTAAAGAATTTAAGTCAAACATGGTAAGATAGTAACACGTAGGTTTTTCAACATTCATTCAGTACTCAGGGCGGAGTGTATGGTTGAGCAGGCTAGGATGCTGAACCTGTGATTGGGAGGTTGCTGGTTTAAATGCCAGGATGAACAGAGTGTTTCCCAATTAGGCACTTTTGATAAAGATGTGTCAGTGACACTTTACTTGAAGGGACACATTCAATTCAATTTTATTTGTACAGCACATTTGTACAACATTACATTTAAAGTGCTTCACATTATACCTGCCCCTTCATTTTTCCATTACCGTGAAGAGAGACTAGTTCCAGCACAGTTCTGGCTCACTTTGGTTTTCCACTGCGTAAGGTTCTTCTCAGTAATGGTGTTGGAGAACGACAGTGAAAAGATGCTTATTTACTGTTCACATGATGTGTATCATGATTTACTGTGTGCTACTTTCCACTAGCAAGTCTGAGAATCTCCATCTTATGTTCAAATGCTAGCATCAAACACTAAGGGAATTAGCGTTCACTTGCGGAAATTTTCATTATGAATTCATTCCGTTCAGCTGTTCTGTAGTACTTTAAGTAGGTGGTTGGAACTTTTCTAGTTCCTAGTTATCAGCAATGCTTCGATACTTCACAATGTACGATACCACTGATAATGAATAATATGCAGAATATGCCATTTTTCCTTCAGAAAATCCATGCATATTGATGCAGAACATCAGTATCTCCGTTCAAGATACATATTTCAACTGATCAGATAGTGGTGACACAACCAGTTTGGTTTGGTCATGCTTTTGGGCCCACTAGTAAGCAGGGCCATGTCCACAACGGGTACAGCTCGGGTATGGATCGCACAATTTACAATGGAAAACATTCAGTCGCAGTACAGCTTGGGCACAGCTTGGTTCTTGGTGGCAGTGGAGAAGTGTCACTAGCGATCCTCCTCTTCTCTATCTCCTCTACAGTGCCAATGCATTAAGCAAGCATTTACTACTCTCAAATAAAGTGTGACCAATGTGTCTGACAAATACATAAACTGTCATGGTATTCACTGCTCTAGTTTGTGAACATGTTATCAGAGTTGGGTAATTCAGGTCCGGAGAGTAAATGTCCAGACCAGGATTTTCTTTCAACCAACCAGTTGAATACTCTGTGACTGTGACTCTTTATGCTCAACTTGTTGGTTGACACAAAATCCCGGTCTGGTTTACTCTCTGGACCTGAATTACCCAACTCTGCATGTTATGCAGTAGAAAGCATACAATGCAGTGGACAGCAGGTCTTGGTCCTGACTAGAGTTCTCTGGCTTTTAAGAGACATTTTTACCAACTCATTTGTATCTCAACTTCAACTTTATTTAAACAATTTGTGAAACACAAAATAACATTAAATGACAACTTAAAGTATCCCCAGAGTCAGGAAATGCAGAATCCAGAACTTGCTTAAAAGGCGGCAGATTCTAGCATAATTCTAGCAGCCTGGTCCAGCACAGCAACAAGAAAAATGGAATTATGGGCGATTTCTACCACTATTCTGCAGGCCAGTGAGCCTGATGTGTCTTTACTGGAACTGTAAAACCCCCAGGGAAGCTGAAATGTTCATGGACTAAAGATATCGAGCTACAGTAAAGAGGGTTTCGCCATATGCTGACTTTTTGATTGCTGCCAAGTAATTTTTACATGCTGAGTAACCTAAAGTCAGAGCTTGTTTTTAATGATCAATCACCCAAGGTGTAGAATCCATGAAACTGGTCTGAAAATGTTCTAGAAACCTCAGGGACATTATCTAATCCTCAGAAGTCTCAGGGGTAATATATGTGATGCATTATTATATACACATACTGTATACTCACCACACTATGTCCAAACATATGTACAAATGCCATTTACGGGTTCTACTCACCATATTAGACAGAAATTACTGTATGACCTCATTTAGGATACCAGCAAAAAGATCAACACACCACTTCAGAAACTTTAAATAGCTTTAATATTGGCAGTAGCGGCTAGTGGGTTGGCTTACAAACCCACAGCAAACCAACTGTGTGCCACAAAAGAAATATTTTAACAAAAAATTAATATGATTTTTTTGGTTGTATTATAACACAAGTATAGTATCTACTCCATATAAATAGCCACGAGTGTCTGGGTACATTCGTTTTTTTTGTTGTAGATTTTTCTTTCCTTGACAGCCTTAAATATACCTGAGCAGGCCTTTGAAGTACGTGAAGAAAAAAGACGGTATCTATGTTAATAAATAATCTATGGACAACTACTGTAGAAGAACAGGGGCTGGACCGCTGGCTGTCATTACTTATGTTGCCTATAAACTGCTCAAGCTATTAGTATATTCAGCATAAATTATTTACTGGACTGAAATGTATATTTTTCTCACTGCCGTACATTACAATTTAGATGGCGTGTAATTAAAATGCACATAATTTACCGTTAGTATCTTTAGGCAGTCTCCTCTGTACCAAAGTGTGGCTCAACACTCACGTCATGTGACCTGGCGCCAATTTTGCTTTCCGGTCAGCCGGCACCTACCTCCAGATGACTTATGCATCAGCCAACTCAGTGGGTAACAGGAAATCAAGCCGCGCTTCACCCGAAAACGCTACCCTGTGAGATGGGGGCAGGACAGCGCCATACAGTGGTGCTTGGAGGACATGACCCTCTCCATCCCTTCTTTACCTGAAAGGCCATGGAGTTAGCAGCAGCGAGAAAGATCCGTAGGGGTAGCTTGGCTTTGTAGGCCCTGTGGCTCCAGAGCCGGTGGACCCCAGCCGTCACCCCCAAAGCCGTCACCAGAAAACACACGTAGGCTGTAAACAGAAGGGGGGGGTTAGTCAATCCATCCCACACTTTGGGTGCACTTGGATGGTTCAAACATGGTGCTATAAATAGCTTCCCTTTGCATTATATAAACGCCTCAGCTTGCTGTCCTTGGCTACAGTTTATTGTACGACTGTGGTTTAAGAAAAAAAAAAATCCAATTGCACAGAGCTCTAAAACCAATACTTAACATATTGACTTTCTGGTGGTTTTCTTGAAGAATTCACAAGATACCATTTGCATTCACTATATCAGAATCTTGCTGCCTGTGCCAGTATCTTTGCAGTGTCTTGCTGCCTGTGCCATTGTGACAATGACAATGACAATGTAACAATGAGTCTGAGAAATTTTTACAGAAAGGGGCATCTTCGGTTTCTCAAAAATATTCTATTAGTTTCTAAAATTTTATCTGCGGGACCCAGACTGTATGAATTTCAACAACTGAAATTCTGAAGTCCTTAACAGCATACATCATTTCAAACAATCTGGTCTGCATACACCATTAGCAAGGATTTGCACTAATCTTGGTGTGGCAGTGTTTTCCACAGACCTACAGCCAAAAACATCAGTGTTAATTCAGTCCCACTTGAATACCATCATATCACAAGTCACATTTCACCATCTGACAAGTTATAGCTTACTATGCAAAACCAAGAGCTCTGGCATTGGTTTGGGCATTTCAGAAAAATCCACTTCAACCTTTGTGTGTTGTCTTCTATGAATACATAATTCTAATTCTTTCTGAACTTGCATGAAAAAAAACAGCGCCCCCACCCTGCAGCAAACAGGCCTCAGCAAGATGTAGTTACCAAACGTAAACCTGTCGCTTAGTAAAGAGTGTTGATAGAGGAAATGTAGGGGCAGGGATAATGTGAAGCCGTTTAACCTTACACAAATGTGCTATACAAATAAAACTAAACTGAATTAAATGAATTTTCTCCTCTCAAAAGCTGTTCGTGCAACCCCCCCCCCCCCCCCAAAAAAACCCTTTTAGAACCCCCAATATCCCCCCCCCGCCCCCGGCGCGCCCGCCCAAACCGAACAGACCCAAATAAAAACCAACACCCACC
>JAODKE010000125.1:1674586-1704622 GCA_026779605.1 Mormyrus hasselquistii
CTATCCAAATAAAACTAAACTGAATTAAATCAATTTCCCCCCCTCAAAACCTCTTCGTGCACCCCCCCCCCCCCCCAAAAAAATGCTTTTTAGGTCCCCAACTGGCCCCCCACAGCACGCGGTGCAGTCTGACAAACTGAACAGGCTAAAATAAACAGCAGCATGCAGGAAAGTTCCCTATGGGAATACATGGCATGTGTAGGGTGGTGTGTGGGCAGGCTGTGATCAGAAGGGTGTTGGTTTGAATCCCAGACTCAACAGAGTGACTTCACCATCCAGGGCCTTAATCCCCAAATGCTCTAGGGATGATCTGTCTCTCATTCTGTACTTTGCTTTGGCAAATTTTTGTTTTGCATTTGATGAGATATGTATAGTTATGATTTTAGCTGCCAGCCTAGTTAGACAGATATTACTGATTAATATCTTATTATTACTGTTAATTCAGGAAAACAGTGTTAGTTGTGCAAACCCCATCAAAGTTCCAGTCTGAAATCTCTGTTCCAGCAGGAACACTAATCTGGGTGTGTGTGCTTTCTATATCCTCCTCCATAATAATCATCAATCATAAATAATTCATGCTGTATGTGCACCAAACCCAAAACAAGCAAACCATATTTGTGTTACTGTATTACTATTACAGTGACCCTGAGAGCGGCAGCCTGTCATTGTGGGTAGTGAAGTTTTCAGAAGGAGCATTACAGTTCTTGGTCAGGCTGAAAATCACACCAGACCACAGGTATGCAGGAAGAGACGCCTGGGAGGGAAACGGCACAGAACCAAAAACAGCACAAACCATTACGGCCAAGGCACCAGCTGCCTCCCAGTCTGATGTCCTAATGGGGTTTCAATAACCTTGTCCTGATAGGCATAGGTCATGAGAATACTTTTTTAAAAACAACAAATAATTTATGTAAATATTCATCTCTGATGATTTATGGAGGTCATCCTGGAAGATATAAGACCTGTATAAGGTCTTATTCCACCACAAAACACACAGGCACGAGCGTGCGCACATATTGTACACACACACACACCTGAACAGAAGGTAAATGGCTGCTGGACTTCAGCCATACTTGAACCCACAGCCTTGCAGGTGTCACATATGCAAACTTCTGAACCTCCATGCAACGTGAGACTTTGTTTTTTATGGTGCCACTATAAAGTGCACCGTGTCTGGCATACCATTTACGGCAGGATGGGTTCCAGTTACTGATATTGCTGGGCACCCAGTCGACGCTGTTAGCCTACAGGGAATCGAGCTATTTGCTGTACATTTTATCTAGTCAGACACGTGAATATTTCATTTAAACTTAAGCAATTATCTTAAGTACTTCTCCTCCAGCCTACTTGAATCAGAGCTAGATAAGATTTTAACAACTCTGAGCTATTAGTTAAGTTCTCCTCAAGCGAGCTTGATGGGCCGAATGGCCTCCTCTCGTTTGTATATTTCTTATGTTCTTAATTGTCAGTCTTGTAGTTAAGTGCTGTAATGAAAAGCTATATAATCTGCTGAATATAAATATTTACAAATATGAAAATGTCACATGTTTTTAATAATTTTTTGCAAATACAGTATTTTTTATGCACGTCCTATACTATTTTTGTTCGGTTGAAATATGATTGAACTTGTTAAGCTGTTATTGAACCACGCATGCTGCTCCACTCATCTTAATATGTGTACCTCTTAATACTTCTTCAGTGTACTGGGCTTTTCATATATACCGAAATACGATTCGCTTTTATAAGAAGTCTGACTCAAGCCCTCAAATATTCAGGCGGAGAGCTGATGTACCCGCAGAGGCAAGAAAGCTTCATTGCAGCCAAAAACTATTTTTAGCCCTCTAATACCCTTCCTTAATCGATGTTGCGGTGATCTCCTGCACCTTTCTGGTGCCAGAGAAGGTACGTTTTGTGGTGCAGCTCAGGCACCTTGAGAAGCGCCTGTCCTACTCTTGCTGGAATACTTTTCAATTAGCACCTCAGGAACATCTAAAACCTATAATTATTAAGCTCCTTAACATATTAATAAGTAGTTCAATAAAGCGATCATGAGCCGCTCTCCGAAACCCGGAGCGTTTACTACTAATTTAATCGGAGTTTAGTTAACGATGTTACAGCAACAGTAAAAGAAACACATTATATTTTATTAATATTTGTGGATATTAGACCCGGATTATGAATTATGAAATGCAGTTCTACCACAGATAGCAACGTGTTATTGTTTCAACGTTGAATTATAGCTAAATGCGTTGAATTATGGCCAGTGTTAAATTATCAACATTGAAACTGAATTGATTTTTGGTCAGATTTTCAATTTTGAAAAGCTGATGGTGGCATAAGTTAATTGATTCAATGTTGATATAAAATGAAACACCGAAGATCAACGTTGTTTCAGCCTTTTTGTCTGATATGGAATCAATGTCATTTCAAGATATGTGTGTTATCTGGGACTTGTTCTCAGCGTATTCCTGACAACCAATTGCCATTCATTTACAGCATTATTTTTAGGAAAAAAACCACACCAGTAGCAACTCTCTCTCTCTCTCTCTCTCTCTCTCTCTCTCGGCGGGAACTGTGGATGAACACGAACGAGATCACGCTGTTTTAACTCTCAGTGGGACACCTTACGAGCCTTAGGTATATCTCTGCAGACGGGAGCCGAGTGTCAAGTGGGAGGGATTTATTACGAGGGGCAGGAGGGGGTTATAACGAGGGTTAGGGTATCAGATGATAACAGATGATAAACCTCTCCCACATTGCGCCTCCTACTCGACATTGCCCTTCCTATTTGACATTGCTTCTCCCATTCGGCTCCTGGCTGCAATGATACGCGAGCCGGGCTGAGAAATAAACACAGTACAACGCTAGAGCAAGTATGATTTGGAATCATTATCTTGCTATTTAATAAAAAATTCAGTTAGACTTTTTAGTTGCACTTCGGAAAGCCATCTGAAGAGCTATTTCAGACTTCAGATTTCAGGGAAATCAGGTCACAATAGTTCTGAGCGTCTGAGTCTAAGGTATGTAGGAGAAAGGTAAGGTGACGGTACTATATATGTGGGTGCTGATCCAGTGCCTTCAACTGTATGAAGGAAAAGCACCAGCCAAGTGAAACTGTAATGCATCCCAAAACTGGGGGAACATCTGTTTACAGACAACAGACACTGGTGTTAAACAAAGGAAAACAGTTTAAATGTTCCAAACAAACTGATTTTAATATGATTCTTCCTGCTCTAATCTGACCAGTCCTCAACTGGACTAATATATATTATTGACAATTCATCAATCCATCTATTCATTTTCCATGCCCTGTTCAGGGTCATGGCTATCCAGGGTCTATCCCAGAAGCTAAGGGTGCAAGGCAGGGAATAACCCAGGATGGGGCGCCAACCCATCACAGGGTGTTGTCAGTTCAAGTTTATTTACCCACAATGAATCACTATTTGATTTATTAAGGTAACATACAAGAAGCACAAACTCTTTTTCATACAACTGCTGGTGGCAATACATTGCAGCAAGGTGGGTTTGATTATCTAATAATATTAAGAAGACTGTTGCTGGCCATGCTTAGCGACCTATTTCTCATGCCACAGCCTTGTACTGGATAGGATGTTATGAATGACTCATGTAATGTTGAGCTGTTATGCTGATAATTTTTTGCTAATATGCTAATATTAGCACGCATCTAATAATAAAACATGTAAATTTCACACAGGGCCTCACTGTTGTCATTCTTGCAGTTAAAATGTCAGGATTAGTCCCCGTCAAGCCCTATTCTGTACATCATTCTCCAGTTTGGCCTGCAGGTGTCACCGGCTGTCCCATTCTCCCAATGTACCTGGCTTTGGCGTTGTTCTGTTCCTAGTGTGTTCCCATGCTATCCCAGGCTGCCGTGTGGCTGAATAGGCTAAGGAAGTTGCTATGAATTGAACGTCTCTTTCATTCTGGGTTTGAGGCTGGCCAGAGACTACACCCTACTTAATGAACATTACAAGTTTTGTGCCCTATATTCTAATAATAACCAATACTTTATTGATTGAAATTGTCTTTACCCTCCCTCAACTTGCTCTTTGTAGAGTAAGCTGTCCGCCAAGGGCAGCCGCCCACAGCGGCGCCCAGAGAGCTGGGGGTTAAGGGCCTGGCTCAAGGACCTTTCTAATTACAGGCACACAGGCTTAACCCACTGAGCCACACGCTGCATAACCCATGGCAATTATGCCTCCTGTGTTCCTGTATTGCTCCTTGTTTTGTATTTTTGTTTGTTTTACTTGTATCTAGATTTGTCAAGTTTCACCTGTGTTCTCTGTATCTGTAGTGTAGCCCTAGTTCCTAGTGTTTCATTGTGTTTGACTCCCGTCACCTACATGTAATTTGTAATTGTCCCACACCTGTCCCTTGCTGAAACCTTGTCATGTGTATAAGTGCCTCCCTATGCCCTGTTCCTCTGTCAGAAATTGAGACCACTGTTAGTGTTAGTACTGTGTGTTAGTCTCCTGCATGGTGTCACATGGTGTCACAGATTCCTCCTGTGCTTCTCCCTAGTTTCCTATGTTCGGTCCCAACCCTTGTAGTCTTTGTTTGACTCCTCCTTCTGCTTTCATATGTTTATTCTCTTCAAGTTCTCTTAATAAAGCTCTTTATTAAGGCATCACCCTATAGATCGTCCCTCCATTCCTACCTCCGGTCGTAACATTAAAATTGTAATTATAAATTATTACATAGTGCCGTCCCAATGTTCAATACTACATGAAACTAATTTCATAAATGCATTTTCTATGATATGGAAGTTACTGTCAAGTTACAATGATGAAAAATATTCAACCAATGCAATAATAATTTTGTTTTCTGTGAAGCCACAATGTTCATCCATATCAAAACCAAACATGCCAGAAAAGTACTATGTGTTTTTATAAATACAAAATGATCTTTGCCATAAGCATGTAAATCAATGAAATGGTCAGAATTAGATATGAACTTGCGCCTCTGTTTTCAGACCACCGAGGACTTCCAGGAATTTGTGAAGCTCTTGTCTCCATAGAAACCAGACACTTGCTATCACAAGGTTACCAGCGTAACATTACACCTATTCAAATACCAGCTGTTTTGGACTTGAACAGTGCTAGCTGTCACCATAGTATGTTCAACATGCAAAAAAAAAAAAAAAAGCAATTGATTTCTATCACCCATGGCTTCAAATGCACCTAATGTAGGAAAGTAACTGACATTATTAGAGATTTTATACAAAGCAAAGTGCAGCTGGGCATGTAAGGAGAACCTCAAAATTCAGAATCACAAGGAATTTACATGGTGTCATTGGAAATAAGATGATTCTTAGCATTCAGCAAAAGCCTTTATAAAACTGAGCACGTATTTTAGGTGCACAACAGACTACTTGTTGACACCTTAAAGACGGTGTTCTGTTGAAGAATTCATATTAACTCGACAAACATTGTGTTCAAACATTACTAACCCCCTGTATTTCACTGCATGTTCTACCTGTATGACTAGGCATGTGGCAATTAAAGAATCTTGAATCTGTATATTTTTAGAAATAATAAATATTCATTAGCAGGGGAAACTGGGGATGAAAACAAATATTCCTCAAATCTATGAATTTACTTAAGATGCATAGAAAACCTTTCCATCTTTTAATGGCCTATCCTGGCCTGGAGTCAATCCCAGGCAGCACAGGGCACAAGGCTGGGACACATCCTAGACAGGAAGTCAGTAACTACAGTATGGATGAGCTGACTACAAATTCTCTCTAAAGTGTCGGCAAGCATTTTCAAGTAACGTGCGGAAGCCTATACAGAGGAAAATATTTTGAATGAGTCATCATGCAAAAGCACCTTATTACGCCTATACATGCACCTCTTTCGTTGACATGGTGCAAATAACACTGCTGGTGGTCTATTGGAGAGTGGATACAAGTCATATCGACAGATGAGTCATATTTCTCCCCATTCTCAACAGGTGAAAATGTGCAGCAGGTGACAGAATACGTAGGTCCACAAGTGCTCGTTTTAGCTGTGACGAGTTCTGGCAGCCTGTGTTAAGCTGTAGGACACATTTGCTGGCACACCATAGGTTCAGATAACCCCTTTAGATGGCAAGTTAGATGACAGTGAATGCAAAGTCATTTAGAGCGATCACACGCATCTTATGGTAACTGAAATGGAATCATTGAGGGTGACATTGCCCTCCTTCCCAGGCCACAACCAGTTAGCGAATTATTTGATGGGTTTGAAAATGGCATAAACCACATTCCATCAGCGTCGCAGTCACTAGACTGTAACCCAATTAATCTGCAAAATCCTAGAACTGTACCTGAAATACTTTTCAACCTCAATATAGCACCAAATAACGTCACTTCTAAAGTGTTTCAGACACATATATAACCTATGTCATGGTGCAGTGATGCTCTTCTGGCTGCCTGTGGTAGGCAAATATTCTATTAAGACACATTATCTTGCCATTCTCTTTATAGTTACGTTCAATGCAGGTCACATGGATAGACACATGGTATAACATGAAGAATATGGTAATATTATGAAAAAGGGTCACTGACATTCAAGAATAGAAAGTATTTTAAATCAGGAATCAAGTTGTATTTCTCTTGAGCAAGACATCTGACAGGTGTTAAAAACATTATATACATGTTTGCATGTATAACAGCATACATTCTATCCTAGACAGCACAGGGGATGAGGCAGAGGTCCACTCTGGACAGGGTGCCAGGTCAGCTCAAGGCACACACCTGCACACGGTCAAAAACAAAAAGTCACTATTTTGGGGGCGTGGCATAACACAAGGAGAAAGGGATGATCCAGGGTGCAGCTCACAAAGCACAGGACTTTATTAAACTTAAAAAGCAAGAAACAAAAGGAACCACAAGGGTTCTAATAAAGGAATGTAGGTAAGGCATAAGTACTAAAACAGGTTGCGGCACGAAAACAAACACAGCAAATCGGGGAGCAAAACACAGAGCAACGCACACTGGAACTGTAACAAACACACAATGACCAACTAAGGAACAGTGTAAGGGCAGGCATTTAAAACCACAGACTTAATGAGGGCGACACAAGGGACAGGTGTAAACTGAAACAATTAAACACTAAGTACTATGGGCAACATGGAACAGGTGAAGGTCATAAACAACCAATACGCACTAAAGACTAGGAAAAACACGTGAAACAAGGAATAGAAGACAAGTACAAAGCAGAATACAGGCAGGGAAAACCAGGAACTAAAACACAACAACCAGAATCAAAAATAAAACACAAAACATACACAAACAGCTTGGCAAATAGAAAACTAGTTGCAAAAAATCCAACATAGTTGAGGCAGAGGCCAGCCTCAAATCCACAACAAAGGGATGCCCATTTTGTAGCCACATGCTCAGCCCATTCATCTATGCTGCAGCCCAGGGAGCAGGGAAGCACACTAAGATGCAAAACCAAGGGCACTAGGAGAACACAGAACAGGATGGCCAGTGACACTAGCTGGCCAAACAGGGAAATGACAGACAAGGCTGCGATGGATCCAGAAAGACACGATATGGGTAATTACACCAGTTCACTGCATTTCTTTGGAATACCGGAGGAGGAATATAATTACTCATAAGCATCTGTTTAGAAGTCACTGAAAATCAGACTGTATGATAATTAACCATTTTTTGGTGAACGGTTGTGCATTTCAATGTGTTTTAGCTCACAGTTACTCTCAGTATCATCAAATGCCTTGAAATCACTCCTCCACAAGGCCCAAAACACATCACAGTAACACGCACAATACAATCTCAATTCTCATGGAGGTACAGAAACTTCCTAGCAGCCTGCAGCCTGCAGCAGGTGCTGACACAACAATCGTACTGTGATGCTCATGCTGACTTCAATCCACACCAATACTGATAGTCATAATGTTTCTGTTATACCCCAGATGAGATGTGCATTCATATGATAGGGTGTACCCACGCTCAAAGGCATCATTATGGACACATTCATGCAAAGACTGTAGATGAAACCACAAAGCTTGTCCCGAACATAAATGGTGGGTGAGCCAATAAACCTTGGATGTTTTACATTTATACAAACGTGGCTCCTTTTCATCACCAACTGATTAAAAGTCACCTTGGCATTATGATTCCAACATGAACATTAAATACAATCTAAAACATAGTCTGGGAAGTGAGTACAATGAAAAGAGCTTTGTAGACCAGGACGATGTTTTACTCTAAATGTGAAAAATAAAACTGGGAGCGCTCCAGGATTTGCGTGAGAGCCACCTGAGTGACTGTGGAGTATTTTCTAATTTTGCAGTGAAATTAGCTTCAAAGACTGGTGTAGTGGGAATGAATGTTGCATCATGTATATGCCACAAGCTCACAGGAAAAAGGGAGGGGGTCCCAGTCAACACCATTTAAACCAGGGCTCTCCATTTATGGTCCAGGAGAGCTACTATCCAGTAGGTTTTCTATTTTACCTGACTTCAGATGAGCTACACCTGTTCCTTCTACTGTATTTACTGAGAACGGTTGTAGCAATCGGCATATCAATCATTAATTAAAATGCAAGCTTCGCCACAAGATGAACGCTATCATTCATAATTAATTCTCATTTACTGAGATTAATGAGCGAGAAATATCTTCTTCCAGACGTGACGGCCAAAATAATAACCTGCCAAACTCAGGAATCGCATCCATGTGGAAAAGTAGTTGCTTTCAAAACACTTTGTTTCCCTGATTGGCAGTTACCTGTACGACATAATATATGATACATATTCTAATGTCAAATACCAAATAAAATAAAAAAGCAGCCTATATCACTTATAAATTGTTTATGTCTCTGTTATAGTACATATCAGTTAGTGCCAAATAGTAGGTCAGGAAACCTAAAGTTTTCAAACAGAGCCTGTAATTACTGTGTTTCTTGCAGTTCATATAAAGCAATTATCTTATTGGCCACGTCTGTTATAGAGTTCCATACCTTCCTGGGAGACAAACAGCATCACCGACACGGTCAGTGAAATTATGTTAAGTTAACGGAGCCCTTTGGTGGTCAGGGATCTGCATGTGTGTTTCTGTGAGAAAACCCTGTACTCGTCGTCGCCGTTTAAAGCGCCATATCACCGATCTTGTTGTACATGTTGTATAGATGGAGTTTTGAACAACAAAGTTCAAAATAGATGAACTTCATCATATTCATATTTTCATATATACGAAACAATAACGGTATGATGAACCTTTGGATGACAACAATTCGATCTTGTGTTTTTTAACCTCGTATGGCTTAATCTGAACCGTCATCAAGACATAGGTTTATATTATTTCATGCCTATCATCAGTTTCTAAATAAATGCACTGCCCAAATATGTCCATTGTAGTCAGCAAATTTTACTATATTCCGAGGACACAGTGTGATATTCAGAAGCTAATCTAGTTCATGTAGATTTTTTTAATTCATTTGTTGAAATACGCTACAAGAAAATGAAAGATATAGGCTACCGCGCCTCCCGAGATCACAATACTGGCTCACTTAAAAATACTATATATGTATTTGTAATTTAATAAGTCGATATAATCGTTATTAGCATTATTTTCAACCGAATAAATTCATAGCATTACAAATTAATAACTATAGATTTTAGTCCATATTTATGTTTAATGCTGTCTAATATTATGTATAATATTAATGTTACTATATTATAATATAGATAAGACCATTATGCCCATTTTCTACTATAAATTGCAGTTGATACCGGTAGTCAGTCGGTTTCTAACTGATTTTTATACTACTGAGCTGCTGTGCGTTACTCATCACTAGAGCTACTACAAGTAGCGGTAGAGTAGCTAGTATCTCTACTCAGTAGTTGTAGTGATGAGGATCACAGACGAGATCGTCTCCAAAAGCGGGTTTGTAACAAGATTAAATTTTTATATGAATTATCCCACTGGTATTTTCACCAAGACCTTCGCGGAACGTGCGACACCTACCTAGAAGGTGCGGGTTTAAACCCTCTGGACACAAGGTTTTAAGTTACTAAAGCCAGTCAGTAGCGCGGTGTTAAGTTCTTTCTGCCTCAGGATTGACTTACACCATATCCAGGTAAAAGGATGCGCCCTGGGGATGAGAAACAGGGAGTAAACAGCCCCGGCGTGAAGAAGGCTCATCCATACGACGTTTCTCCAGACGATATTCTGGGTGCATTTGTCCTTCCCATTTGCATCCGGTACCTCCGCCGCCTCATATTTGTGGTCTTCCCCCGGTTCTCCAGGAACCCGCTTCATGTTCTGCAGAGCACTACCATTCGGCACACTCACCATCTCCGCATTAAAGCACCTATTTAGCAATGACGGGGGAAGTAGACACCCCTGCTTATAGTCAGACGTCTAACAAAAGTCACGGCGATTGCTCTGAGTGTGTGTGTGGGGAGAAGCGGCTTGGATAGCAAGTGCGGTCACCGCTACGCCAGTGCCAGATGTTGCACTGCCTGCTAGCCCATTATGATGCGCCCGAGACGCGGAGCCGGAGCAGCGGCACGCGGACCTGCAGTGCCGCAGCCAATCGCGTGTCGCAGTCGCGGTAGTGTGCATGCGGGAGCAGCAAGGCTATGGGACGTCGGGTGCGACGGAAAGGACTCATATTGCATGCATCTTTAGCAAGCTTCAGCATATGCACAAACTGCACTAAACGCTGCAGAAAAAGACAAAGACAAAAGCCCTGATATCTGTTAGATTTAGGATAATGTCGGAAAAATCGATTGACAGAATACACGAAACGAACAGTTCATTATCTGGATATATCAAAAGATTACCCGTGTGTCTTGGGTGCAAATTACATTGCGGTAGTTTTTGTTATTCTCAGTCATTTACTATTCATTTTAACGCGCACTGATCAGCTGTTCTTTTACAACCAAGAAATTAAAACATAAGTTATATTTTAAGTCCACTTTAACTCTTAATGTGTTTACACTGAACGGCGGCCAGAGGTGGTTTACGACCCAGACTTGAGCAAAACATTGCCCGTCTGAAAAGGGACACCTACAAGTCCGTCCCATAAAACCAGGGGCGGACTGGCAATCTGTGCGTTCTGGAAAAGTCCAGAACGGCCGTCTGATCCACGGCTTGCCTTAAATGGAAAATCAGCTAACAGCAGATGGCGCTAATACGATCATTTGTCCGGTGAAATCCATCAGTAAAAGCCAACAAAAAAGAACGAATCATAAGTTGCAGCTGCAGAAATAATGGCAAGCCAAATGACATCCTTATGTCCCTGGACAGTGACACTATCATAGACAGAGTAACAGAGAACAGTGACCTGTTGAAGAGGCTCTCCCAACATTAAATTGGCCACCTTGATCTTTATTAGAATATTCATAAACAGCATCTAAAACAGTTTTAATCCCCATTTTCATTTACAGTGAGTACTTTATTTCTGAGAGTATTCCTGTGATTTATGTGATACTCTTGCAAATAGCCTAGTGTTTCATCACCTTTTCGTGTCATTTCAAGTTTCTGTAGCCTTGATTATGTTTTAGATGTCATTAGGTTGGTATATTGCTGTTCTTTGTACGTATATGTATTTGAAGACTTAGGTTACTTTAATAAATACAGCCTCAATCATCACCACTGGTTGACATGTTACTTGGCGTGAATATTTTATGTAGTATATTATTGTGAGAACCCTGCTAGTGGCTATTTGTACATGTCCAGCTGGTGGGCTGTTTTAGTCCCAGTCCGGCCCTGCATAAAACCATGCCTACCACCCCGGGACACCTGTACTTTTATTGGCTTGTATCAATTCAAAAACAAGTTAAAACAAATCTGACAGTGATATAAAGATTGAAAGAGTCAGTCATAGTGATAGATTTTTCCCCCCCAATATTTAAGCGTGCTCTTGAGAAATCCCGGGTAATGAGGACTTCAGCATGGAAGTACATGGTGCATATTTTTGGCAGGATAAAAATGGCATCCATTGGCACCAACTGTCTAAAATGTTTCGTTGCATTTAAATCATAAGTAGACATTTCCCTACTCTGAGAATGTAAACTGTGTTTTGCTAATCTTTCAGAGCCACAGAAAAAAAAAAATCACACCTACTGACAAAGTATTTCAACCATGTTAGAGGAATAAAGCCTGGATGCAGGGAACAAATCAGTGATGCGTCACTTTAAAAAAAAAAAGACTCCTCTGTCTCATCAGGTTTTCATGCATCTCAGGAAAGTGCATTTTACAAACAAAACACTGGGCAAAAAACACTGCAAGGTTGGCCAGTTTGTTGCAGGTTCAACTTCAGCAACAATGTAGGGCAGAAAATTACCTTTATTTTGGAGAATGATGCACTACAGGACACCCGCTTGGGGAATTAAAAAGCAACACCACAGGCTGACCTCAAAATCAGCATTAGTTAGGAACATTAGTTCAGTTCACAGTCTGCTCTGTAAACCAGCAATATCCTATTTAATAACTCATACAAACAAGGCATGTTGTAAATAAATATTGTTTATTGAAAATATTGTAAGGTGTTGGTCTTTAAAATTCTCCTGCTTGACAAAATTAAAAAAAAAAAGTTTACTGTGAACAGAAAAGGCAGCATAATGAAAGTTGATAAGACCAGGGAAAAACATAATTATAAAAACAATTAAAAAGGTCATTCGGGAGACATGGAAATGACTAAAATCAGGTCCCTCTGTTCACCTGAATTAAAAACACAATCTAGTGACATTTGAGAATCTCCTGCCTTGGATCCATTGTCATCTATCCGTTCATTACATTGCATTGCACTCTGCTCTGAAATTATCTCTCAAATCAGGACAAAAAAAGAAATACAATATAAATTTAAAAAACTGCTTGAAATTTTTAATATATTCCTGTAATAGTAAGACAGCAACACGGACACCCTTTGGTCCTACTGTTACACGGGTACCGTACTTATACCGATGGCTTGTTTTCTTGTTTCAGTGTTATGTATCTGAGGAGGGTGGGGCCTCGGGTCACACCCCCAATTTGTTGGCCTGCGTTAGGACCACCTTGAGCACGGGCATGAAGGCGGACGTCTCGCTGAAGTTGCTGCTGCTGACGATGTGCGTGTGGATGTGCAGGCCGTCTGCGTAGCAGCGCGACTCGATGCTACGTGCCATGTTGTGGAGCCCGCTCACGATCGCTGGCGACAGCTGTGGGGGTGAGATGGTAGTGGGATTACGGCAGGATTCGGCGCGGCTGATCATCAGGCGTCAGATCTGGGGCGAGCAACTGCTTCAGGCTCAAGATCTGACTCCAAAAGCTCAGTATTGTTAACACTTTACTTGCTGGGGTACAAATAATGTGGCAGTACATTCTTACTTAATGTATTAATTAACCAGAAACTAAGTGTTAGCTACATACTGATCCCTGTTCATTCATCATTAATCAAATCACAACAGCTCATGCTGCCTTGTTTGTTCATGATTTGTACTTGAGTAGTAACATAGTTACTAAGTTACTTGTGCCGCCTAAAGTCAAGTGTTACCCTCGAGTCTTACCAAACAACAACTGGGAAGCTCCAAAAATGGTCTCACAGGATGGTCAAAAAACCGACATGACAATCATGATAATCTCTGAGATTATAATGTGGATGAGAGTACGTTTCTTAGTTGGAGACCCTCGTTATGGTGCCATTAAGCAGAGTGCCCGACACGCCGACTGGTGCCCAGTCACGCCCGCTCCAGCACCATGCTCACCGTCTGCTCCCGGAGCTTGTCGTACAAGAACTCTAGTCGCTTGTTTGCATCATCCAGTTTCCTCTTGGTTTGCTGAAAGAACAAGGGAGTTGTTCATTTTTGTTTCAGCAGATTGTAAGTGATACAGGCTACCGTAATGGGATCTACGTGACTTGAAGGAGCTTTAGCTGTTACACTTGGCAAAAATAGCAAGTATGACGGTCGTGGACTGGATCTGACTGAGCTATGGGTACAGAAAAAAAAACGGATAAAAAGACGAATAAAACTCATGATATGCGTACACTGTCACAAAGGACACGACTAGGAAGGTGATGTCTTACTGGGTCAGTGGCAGCGGCCAAGCACTTCTGGATGAGCCCTTCAAATGTGGTCTTCAAGATGAGGTGCTCTTCAGGGATGGGCTTCTTGGTGATCTTCTCCGCCGCGGGCAGGGCCTGTACTGACTGCGTGCAGATCACGCAGGATGGAGAGAAAATAAGCAAAACCTCAGGGAGAAACAGGACTGATGTACTAACAATCCCCATTTCTGCCATTTCAGAGAATCCCTGTAAAGGTTAAGATCCAACAGCATATGGGTACCAGCCACGTAATCTGAATCCTGCAGGTAAAGCAGCGTCAGTTTGTGGCCTCTCTGTGTGTGCGTAGGTCTGTGATCTATCTGTGGAGGAGGTGTGGATACCTGAATAACGTCCCCAGTAGGGGCCCCTGGCGCACCCTCCACGTTCATGGTGGACTGGGCCAGGTGCCCAGGGGGAGGAGCCTGGGACGGCTGGAATCCCGCATAGGGGGCCTGGACGCCGGGCTGCCCTGTAGCCATCGGCTGTGGCTGCAGGGATGAAGGGGACTGTGGGTCCGTCAGGGGCGCCATTATGGGCGCCATTATGGGTGCCAGAGGAGTGTAATGCTCTGGCATCTGAGGGACACAGGTGAGAGCGTCAGAGAGCCGAGTTAGCCGGTGCCCCCTGCAGGAGCGCATCGGCCTTACGATGAGACTGCTGGTTTAAGGATTCAAACCCACAATTCGTCGAGATCCCCGATGCACTGAGCTACACCAAGCCCCAAAGATCATGGAGTATTACTGACACAGGACTTAAAATGAAGCTTTACTGAAGCAGCTGGAGTGAGTGGCTCTTAACTGACCGTTAATCCAGCAACATCACAGATACATCACCCCTATACCTCAGCCCTCCTGTCCGGGACTCCACTGAAAAGCTAAAATACATAACCTTTGGGCAGATCTCACATCCGGCCATTTGCACCGGTTGTTTAAAGAACGGCCACACACTGTACTTCACACACCTACTGCTTTCACTGTCAGCCTTATACACCTACACTTCTAAACTGAGATCATGTACAATCAATCCCGCTGCATAGCCCTGGTTAAAAGTTATTTATTTATTCATTCATTACCATCTCGTGTGTCTAACTTGTCATGTTCCACACAAAGCTGTCTGTTCACTGTATGCCTGTATATTTTATAATGACTGCAAAGTCTAGCCTGACTTGATATCTGCTCTCCCTCACTTACCTTCTTCTTCTTTGGCACACGGCTCAAAGCGGGGGGGTCATTCCAACCATTCTGTGGTCCTATGGAGCATGGAAAAAAAAACAAAAACACAAAATCACACCCACCCTCACGAAGAATTTTCAAAAACGTTTTGCTGACACATACAGACCACTTCAAAGATTGGCAGGCTGATTACAAATAATTCTAAATGATTTTTAAATTATTGAGACATTTTTTTTTACAAGACCCATTTTCTAAGGCACAATAGATCCACCGGCTCCGATTAAAAATAGCAGATTAATTATATTTCAGCGCAATCTCGCAGCAAACCTTCCAACCTGTCTTTCAAGCATCATCTGCTACAATGTTCCTTAGGTTGAAAGGAAAGCGTTGATTTAACCATTTTCATCATGGATTCCACGGCAACAGAAAAAGGAACAGTGTCAAGTGTTAAACCCAGAACAGTCAACAGAAGGGAACATCTGCAATTAATAAAAGAAAACACACAAACAACAAAAGCAAAGTGGAACCCAGAATCGTTTTCTGTTCTGGCCCAGGAGATAATAAAAAGCCAGTGGCAGCAGCCGGCCTACATAGCACACATCTTATCACACTGCTGACCCAAATGATCACTGCTCCAGCTGATGACAAATCTGGGTCGGTACCCAACCCCCCCCCCCAAAACACGCCTCCCACCTTCACAGTTCTGACCAGGGCAAGAGCCGAACAAACATGGCCGACATAAATCAGGTTTAAATTAAGGCCTACTACCAAAGAGACACCTCCACCGATTAGAATCAAAAGGATGCCATCATGTTACCGTCATGTACTGAATTAAATGCATGATTAAAAAAAGAAGTTAATTCCCTTTTAATTGTGCCTAGATAACTTTAAGCAGAGGGATGATCCCAAAGGGTGAGCAAGATTAAAAAGGTTAGTTCTAGGGCTATATCTGCAAATTCACCTTCCAAAAAACAGGTTGGGTCAGAGCTGCCAGCTTCACCTGCGAATAAGACCACAGGAGATGGAACACACTCTGCCAGTCTGTCAGATGCACACAGCAACAGACTGCACCACACCACAGGTGCATTTAATACCTGCCCTGTCAGCAGGTAACTAGCTCTTATAAAACGGACACAAGTGTCTAAAACTAAACCATACGCAGATAAGCGAGGCAAGGCCAAGGCATGTGAAACTAAGCGGCCGCTAAGGGCCCAGTGGCCACCAGGGGCCCCCATCTGACCTGTCAAATGAACCATGGGTCGGCCAGAAAGTCATTTATGCTAAACGTAAAGGAATACATATAGGCGCTGTTATTAGTGGTCAGCTGTCATTGCTGTGCAAGTGGAATGAACAAACTACAAACGGGAGTGTTTTAACAAGCTACCCAGACAGAATATGGATTCAACAAGCGGAAGACAGCCAGATCGGGCACAGTAACGAAAATGGTCATGGAGAAACGTCACTGTGTCTGCAATCCATAAGAAGGATCTGCTTTAAAGTTCACTCAGGCCGAACGTGTTTAGGCAGATCTTCTGGTGAACTACAACAAAGGCATGTTTTGCTTTAAGCCTGTCCAAGAAAGGCCTCCAGTTACAAATTTGTACGGAGGAGGATCAATATGAAATAAGCTGTTTTCTGAAGCCACAGCAGCCGCCAGAATAGGCGAGGAGTGAGTGAGACGTCATGGATGTTTATATCAACACGGTCAAAGATCATTCCTCTGAAATCATAAAAAAGTATATATTTTGGATGTAGGGTCAGACGAGGCAGATGGGGCCGTGGTGTGTGGGCGGAGCCAGGTCACACCAATGGGAGCGCGGGCTGGTACCTGTGGGTCCAACTGGAGGTGGTGAGAAGGGCGCTGGCACCCCGGGCCCTGTGAGCTGGAAGGTGGCTCCGCACGACAGAGGGGGAGGAGAAAAGGTGGAGGAAGAAGGAAGAGGAGGCATGGGCCCCCCAGAAGCACCAAGGTGGGGGCCTGAAAAGGCCGGAGGTGGAGGGTGAGATGGCGTGGGATGCATGTACTGAGTGGGATAGGTGGCCACCGGTGAGGAGATGGCAGTGGGGGGAGGGGGAGCAGCAGGGGGCCCGTACTGCAGAGGCTGGTAGATAGCAGGGCCCCCGACGCCAGGCGAGTACGGCTGGGCTGCAGGGTAAGCTGGGGTCATACAAAGAGAGACGTTCCAGATGCATTACATGGCAGTCACGGTTAACATGCTCCATAGTAACATGCTGCAATGTAACATACTCTCCACTAACATGCCCTACACTAACATGCTCTACACTAACATGCTGCAATGTAACATGCTCTACACTAACATGCTGCAATGTAACATGCTCTACACTAACATGCTGCAATGTAACATGCTCTACACTAACATGCTGTAATGTAACATGCTCTACACTAACATGCTGCAATGTAACATGCTCTACACTAACATGCTGTAATGTAACATGCTCTACACTAACATGCTGCAATGTAACATGCTGCAATGTACTACACTGTAATGTAACATGTCCTGCTGTGACATAAGATAACATGCTGTACTACAATGGTATTCAAACTTTTTTTTAGCAGAACCCCCACCCCACCCAGGGCTGATACATATCGTCCTGATCCCCGTCAACACACACATAGAACCCAAGTAAACTTTAATAATTGAATAAAGTTCATCTCAATTTGTTAGCATCATATGTTTTCAGTTAATACGAATATTGAAATAGGCCCACCCCCACCTCAAACCCCCCACCTCAGTTCTGTTTTTTTCCCCCTCACCTGTGCTGTGCCCACACCCCCCACCCTGCAATTCCTTCCTTCCCCATCAGGTAGACGCTCCCCTCTTTTTGAATACCTCTGCTGTAATCTAACATGTTATACCATAATATGCGGAGTCAGTACTACAGGGACAGCATGCCTGACACTTACAGACGTAAGTTATCCAGTTAACATACTCATGTTATTTAGTTTCACTCAGCATTCTGTATGCCGGGGTAAGGTTCTTTTTTTTTTGAAATAGTAATAGAAAATTAGAGTGAAATAGAAGGATAAGGAGAAGAGTTCCGAAAGCCACACATCAGGGTCCCAATTGCCAGACTTTTGTTCCACTTTTCAGGACTGTGCTTTTTTTGTAGCAGTTTGCAGTTGATGCCTGGTAGGCAGAGACTGGACCTCCCCCCACCCCGGATGGCAATACTCACGTTGAGGATACTGCTGTGAGTACATGTATCCAGAGGGAGGGGGTGCAGGCGTTGGGGGGTTTGCAACAGGCTGCATGCCGAACCCCGTGGGCTTGGGCTCTGCCTGGAAGGGAAGAGGAGAGGGAGGGGAGGGGTGAGCAGTATCGCGGGCAGCCGACGGCTATACCCTCCCCCCCCATCGCCGTCTCTAGAAGGCCGACCTGCAGTTGACTGCTGGGTAGAAAATGTCAAAAGCTCAAAACTGAAGCTGAAGCTTGGATTAAACCAACGGGGCACAAATACAGTTTATATGAAGAAAAATGTAGAGAAAATAATGAAAATAAAATTATTTTCGCTGGGCAGCAGAACGTTTGAGGCCACAACAGCAGAGGAATCACTTCATATGAAACCCCATGAACAAACTGGAAAACACTTGGGGTTAAAGAGCCAATGAGCACTAGAGGAAAGAGAGGCAGAGCCCTCATTGGCCGACTGCCCTGCGGTTTCTGCCCATCCAGCTGTGCATGTTTACATGTGTGCTGGCCAATGCAGGCCTGGGGAAGCATCTAATGTGACATAACCAAAGAAAAAGACAGACATGCGAACTGGGTCATCATCTTTACTGATATACTGTTTTCGAAACGTGAATCAATAAAGCGAAGCATCAGTTTAAATTGAGACAACCCTAGCATTACATTTAAAAAACGTTCACAAATCTTTACAAATATCTTTGTAAAAATGAGTCATCCACAGGAATGCAGTCGCTCTCCCTGGTCAGGCGTGACTAATTCAGCCGAATCTGTCGGTCGATAACATGTTCATAACAGAATATTCCTCTCTTGCTAATAACATGCACGTGTAACGCCTCCCTGGATGAGATGGGGTGCTCCGTCATGGAGCCATGTGACTGGGAGCCAGGTGGGAATGGACAAAGCGGGCTGCCTGCTTTTTATCCTTAGGAACGTACCATATCCGCAAGGGAGGGAGCCGCCATATTCACAGAATTGTACCACATCAGGAATAGGGGAACTTGCCACTCAATTATAAAAAAAAAGCCGGAATTATGGGATTTCAAGGGCATCTAGTATGATTAATTGTGCAGAAGGAGACTTGTAGCCATTTTTGGTGGTAATTACCATCAATTAAGACAGTTTGGTTTCAATATATTGCAGAGCTGCTACTGAACCCATTTAAATTGGAAAAATATTTAATCTATGGAAAAGAATTTGGAGTATTGTAATGAAAGAAACCAAAGCAAGTCCTTCAGAGAAAAGGAGATTAAAGAAGATTTTTTTTTTTTTAAAGAAAATGAGATTGAGAACAGAACTTGGATGTAGTGCATTATGTGTGTGTGTATAAGATGGTGCAGGCTTTGCAGGGGCGGGATTTAAGGCAGGCTGAGGAGCATGCAGACGGACGGCAGTGAAAATGGAGGGCCAGGCAAACCCCCCACACCCCCCCATTGCTGGCGTGGTACAGTCGGGAGGGCAAGCGAGTGGGGGTGGGCTCAGCCGGCACGAGGGCGCGGTATACCTGAGGGACGGAGGCGGGGCCTAGCGGAGGAAAACTGGGAAGAGCAGTGGGGGTTTGGTCACTCCAGGAAGTGACTGTGGAGGCGGACCTGACCTGAAGCGGATAGAGAGATGACACGGTGACGAAAGGCGGCGCACGATGGCAAGAGCGACATTCGACAGACCAGGGAGTGGGCACTGGGGGCACAGGGGGGCAGGGGGTGACGGGGGAACCCGACTCTGGTGCTTTAACTAAACACTTTACTGACACCAAAAGAGGCTAAACTTTAAGCAGAGCGCCACGCAGCTAAGCAGAGGCCAGCACTTATTTAGCTTTATTTTTATTTAGAGACAAACAAGTAAGGATCAGAGACTAGAATCAGTCCCTGGGGTTAAGGACCTTCCCCAAGGGCCCAGCAGCGACATCATTCTGGCAGCCACGGGATTTGACCCAACGACCCTCCGATCACAGGGACAGGATGCCAACTCACTGAGTCAGATGCCACCTGTTCTTAACGTGACTTAAAATGCTCTTCCGTTTGAGCTTATGGAGGGGTAAACACACAAAGTTAATGTGTTCGAGACCAAGGTCGTGAGGAGCACCATGTGACCAGGGAGATGAAGTCATCACCAGCCAGGGCCACCTGAGTATGCACGGGGCGAGACACATACTGGCTGGTAATACTGCGGCGTGGGTGGCATCCCTGGCACGGGGGTCGCCAGGGGGGCATGAGGGGGTCGTTCCTGGGCGAACTGCGGCCGGGCCGGGGTCCTGTCCGGGGCGGGAGGCTGTCTGGCCTGGGTGACGCCGTGGACGGGAGCAGAGGGCGGCTGCTCCCCCAGGGCCCTGCGGAGACGCTCACGGAGGTGCTGCACTGCGGCCTGAGTGGGGAGGTGGAGCGAGGGACAGGTTAAGCTTTGAGGGGGTGCGACCAGGCAGGGTGTGTCCCTCACTGTCAGGCACCCTGTCCAATCTACTGAAACATCTTATGCACCAACAGTTATAAATGGGCACAAAAATAATACAGAAATACCGGATGCTGTAAATGCGCAGGATACTATACAGCACAGAGCGATGTGCACATTGCACTCTCTTGTACCACATGCCCTTTTCAGCCATTTCTTTGATTTATTCCATATTTTTTGCATAAACATATACTTCTACAGCACAATGATACATTTTTTCTGTTTGAGTACCTTTGCTTTGTTTCGTTTTGTCTAATTCTGTTAGACGCTACATGTTGGCTTTGAGGCACGAGTAAGAACTGCTACATTCTGATGTACAAAAAGGCAAATAAAGAATCTTATGCTTCATTCTTCTCCCGCATGCAGATCAAGCGCTTTGTGTTTTGCAACACAATTCTGCAGGCACACGGTTGGCTGTTAGGGGCGACCGGATAACCTAACTCTGGCAATCCATAGGGTGAGGCCTGTCACATGGTTATACAATGGAGCATTTCGCCGCAGCCAAAGCTCTGCCCTTGCGCTTTGGCCCCTCTGCTCCTTCTTTCCTCTACCGTCCTGATCCACTGCACTCCCTTACATGTGAGTTATATAGCAGATGCTCTTCTCCAAGGCAACGCACATATTTGAGAACGCAGGGTCAGACAGTCCCCAAAGCCACTGGGGGTTAAAGGACCTCCCTCGGGGACCCAACAGTGAAATCTCTCTACTGACCCGGGGATTCGAACCAGCAACCTTCTGATCACAGGGAGCCACACATTATCACCGATAATGCCATAATTTTCATAGTCCCTCTCCCACCCACTGGCTATTTATTAGAGTTCATCATCACAGCCGAAGTTTCCGTCATAGTCACATTTCAGACAGGAGGAGGTCACCTGTTCAGTGTTGTCTGGCAGGTAGGCGGCAGCGGTGAGCAGGCTGCCCTGGGATGCCAGCAGGTTGGCGTACTGGCTCATCTTCTCTGCCCAAAGAGTGCCCACCACAACAGGGCTGCTCCCGGTGGTCTGCTCCACCGCGCTCCACAGTATCACCACCTTCTCAACCAGGTCCTGCAGGAACAGACAGACAGAACCCCTCTCATCATCGCTCGCACTTCACCCTGAGTGCCGCTAAAGCTCAGGAAGACGTGACCAAGGGCAGCTAGCAGTTCACTGAAATGCATGTGCTACATAAACTCCTAAAACAAGACAAAACCAAATAAACTTAATGAATCTGTATGGTTTACACTGGAACCTCCACAGTTCAATGCTATTAAAAATTCCATAAACGGCTCATAAGTTTCAAACAGCACAGCAAGCAAGTTCAGCCTGTAAACCAGTGAGTACCCACAACATTCTAAGACGTTTCACGTTTTTCTCATTATAGATATATGACACAATATTTTCCCAGTAAAATGTGTAACACTTTTTTTCCTTAGTCCTTCGTCCCCTGAGGGGTATAAAAAGCATGATTCTCATTGCTCCATCATCGCTTGTTATGATATTTTTTAATATTAATCTATCTTCTCTTAAGAATTAGGCTAAAATGTCAGAATCCCTTACATTTGAGAGAGAGTGCTGTACTGTACAGTAATGTACTTTATTATTGCTATATTTAATGTTGGAACGTCTTGCTGTCCATAATTTATCAATTAAACTTGGCCAAATGTACGCACACGAAATTCACGTTACATGTCCGGTCCCCAGAAGGTTAGCGATTTTCTACAGTAGGTCTTGGGATGGGTCACCCATGGATACGGGGGGGTGGGACTACTGTATAGGGAATTGTGACAGGTACAAAGTTTCTGCTATAAATTACCTAACACTGGGCTCAAAATCCAGCTGTTTGCGATAAACAGCTCGATACACTTCACTAAGAATTCACTAAGCATTTAGGATACATCCTACGAGACACGAGCAGATAAAATCATCACAGATCCCGGGGTGCTGAAGGTCCCGTTCAGTTAATCACAGGAACATTTATTCTCAGTCTTGAACATGAGGCAATCCGGCCTGTAAAAAGGGGTCAGGAGGCACTGAGGAGAGTAGCGATCACTCGAGTCACTCGACAGTTATGGAGGCTGAAACAGCTCTTTCCGCCAGGGGAAGTTTGTCATTTCTGCAGCAGCACTCAAAGGCACCCCGAGGCCCCCTGCTGGTTTAACAGCTAAAACGGTCAGAAGATCGTAGCTACGCTAGTGGCCAAAATTGTGGAAACACCTAGCAATTTTGGCATTACGCATTACTACGCTAATATAGCAATGTTCATAAACAATCAAAGAATGTTACAAATATCATATACTGGACGATTAAGTAACAATTGGACAAAGTTCTGCAATTGCTAAAAATTAGAGGTGATTCCACAATTTTGGCCACTAGGGTAGCAGCACATTTCATACGACAAACAGGGAGCAAATAAGAGTTCATGGTGTCTACATGGGGCAGCATGGTCACGCACCTGCCACCAGGGTTCGAGACTCTGCCCTGGCAGCACATGTGTGGAGTCTATGTTTTCCTCATGTCATCGCGGGGTTACCTCCGGGTACTCCGATTTCCCCCCTCAGTCCAAAAGCAGGGTGAGGCTAATTGGAGTTGCCAAATTGCCCCTAGGTAGGGGTGTGTGTGTGTTTGTGTGTGTGTGTGTGTGTGTGTGTGTGTGTGGTGATGGAATGGGATTCCCTGCCTTGCGCCTGAAACTTCAAAGATAGGCTTGCGGGGAATCTGGAGCCTATGTAGGATAAGTGAGTAGAGAAAATGGATGGATGGTTGGATGTGTATGATGTGTATACATGTCAGAACTATGACGCACTTGACTAAATTTAACTGAGGTTTTACAGCGTTCTGCGTCTAGAACAATGTGCGCGAGCAGGACACGATGCAAATGTGCAACGTGCAGCCTGCAGGCGAAGGTGAGGGGGAGGCTGACAGCTCGTCAATCTCCAGCCGCACGCAAGCCTGGCGTGGGCGACATCTCAGCGAGGGATCAATGCAAAAGACCAAATGACAGGGGCTGACGAGGCTCCTTACACAATAACCTGGGAACGAGGCCTCCACAAAATCTAATCTCGCTCCCTGTCCGAGGGACTGGACACGTGCAGGCTGGGGAGAAGGCTGACTGCAAGCCAACAGACCCCAGCCTTGTCTCTAACCACACAATGGAGGAATTTGGACGTTTGATGCCATGTCGGCAAGAGGTAGCTTCAGTCAATAACTAGTCACATAAATATAGGAACCAGGTATAATAAAAAAATCTAATACATGGGATGTAAATATCAGCATCACTGTACTATTGTCTCATAGTGGCACATCTAAAATACATGGGATGTAAATATCAGCATCACTGTACTATTGTGTCATAGCGGCCCCTTAATTTGTATTGGTGTTAACTGCGTTTACCGGGGCCCAGAGGGACGAGCACAGTAAGGCTTTCACTGTACAGTGTAACTGGCCGTTTGCTCCATGCGCACATTTGCCGGTTCATTATCACACGCACAGTACGGAGCTGCAGGAAGAAGGGTGGTGTGCGTCCCCAAGTGTCCCTGTCCCCACCCACCTGCAGTGCCAGTGGGGAGTGACTATCGCACACGTGGCTCCAGCAGGACACCAGCTTCTCCACGCTGCCCGAGCAGATGTAGCAGAGGCAGGCCTGAGAACGCAGCTCTGTGTCCCCCCCAGCCTCTAGCCGGGAGCCCAGCAGGTCTGGGGAGGGAGGGGAGAGGCAGTGAGGAAGATTAAAACACAAACCAGATGGGCAGCAGGGGCAGTGATCGCAGCGGTTTACAGCCATAATTCACTGTAACGGCAGATGGCAAGAATTTCCATTTATGAACAATTTCCTCAAAACAACGTTTTTCCAGCCAAGAAATGTGCTAAACTGTTAAAAGGATTTTGGTTTCTAGGCATTAGAGTTTCAGCCAAAAGTTATGTTAAAAAAATAAAATAAATAAATAAATAAATAATAATAATAATAATAATAATAATAACAACAACAACAACAACAAAAAATACAATGTGTTACACAACAGTCTCCTCGGAACAATGAGTACAATATTATAGATTGTATCCGACAATTTTTTAACTTATAAGCCTTTTTCCATTATTCTAGTGATATTTTGGGAAATCGGGGGTTTTGGGTTTAGTTGGAAACACATTTAACATAATGAGAAAAGGTCAAATAAGTATGATGCCCAAGACTGAACGGAGAAGCTCCCGGAGTTATTTATTTATTAGATGTCATCACAGAACTAGCATCATTGGTTTCCAATTCACAAAGGACAGGTTGATCCGACGTTGACAGGCAGGAGGTGACGGCGTACCGCAGAGAGTGGGGAACTCCTCCAAGCTGGCGTAGGTCATGACGGCCGCCATCGCCTCCTTCCAGTTCTGCAGGTCACACGTTTGCAGGACGTCCTTCCAGTCCCGCGTCACCACGGCGCTTATGAGCTGGAACGGCCGGAAGCCAGCACGTTCTCGTTACCACGAGGGGTCATAAATGAGCGAGGTCACATCAGCACGAGCCGCGAGCGGGCGGGGCAGGGGGCACCTTGGTTATCTTGCTGGGCGACTTGCTGAAGTACTTCTTCTGGGTCCTCTCCAGCAGATCGGCGCCGCCGGCGATGGCCAGGATGATGCTGTCGGCCACGCGGTTGTCATGGAGACAGAGTTCCACGGCTCCTTCGAAGTCGCCGGTGAGCAGCGCCTGAGTGATCAGCCCATCCACGTCTGCGGAGCATCACATCAGACCATCAGTACCCATCTAACACTCCTCAGACCAACAGTATCCATGTGACACTCCTCAGACGATCCCCCCATTTCCCAGCTGCCTGGTAGAGTTCTGACTTCCTCTTTAGGACCAAGCATTAACTATCCCTGCAAACCTCCCAGGACAGGTGTCAGTAATTCTCCCAAATCAGATCACACCGCAAACACTCTGCAGTTTCCTATCCTCGATGAAATTCATTCCTCATTTCAATGAGAGGCGGGTTTCTGTGTCCTAAGGTGAGGAACGTGCAGGAGGTACCGCATTTGGGCAGGAGAAACACTTCCTGTGACCATTTTACACCCACAGGAAGTAGGAGCACAAAGTCTTGGGAAATTAGACCTGCCTTCATTGACACGGAGCTTGATGGCTTTGGGGTCAGCTGCTGTGGGTTTCTCCTCCAAGAGGCCATCATCCTCCACAACCTCGTCCTCCTCCACCTGTACGATGCAGTAAAGAATTTCAGCTTTGATGATCCTAGCTTGGGCTGACCCAATTAACCACCCTGACATGATCTGTTACTTTTTTTTAATGTCACTTGACATCTGTCTGAACATCATGCAGTTTGGCCATGTTGGTCACGATGACATAAGGAAAGTGAAAGCACTCATTCTCAGTCAGCATCAATGGCAAAATAAACGCCAAGATGAATGCTATAGCTAAATGTACTACAGAAACAAACCAATCACCCAAACCAGGAGCACAGTTCCTTCACAGCCTTGCAGTCAGTAAGCACATGAGTACAAGTAAAGGCAATTGCCATCTACTTTTCAATAATACAATAGTTACAAAACAATACATTAATGAATTAAATGATTAACTTGGTTACTTGAATAATGAGTACTCCAGAAAGCATTTCGAACCCTTTATCTAGAGATGTATTTTGAGACCACATATGCTAGAACAGCACCACAGATTAAGGCCTTTTCACTGACCGGTAAGTAGGGGGTACCTCTAAAATCATTACCTCATTTAGGTCAAATCGTTCCTCTGGAAGACCGACATCTGTACTGGCGTTGACCTCCTCAGACCAAAGGGCAAGTTCAGGTTGATTTTTCAGCTCGGTCTGGGGTACAGGTGGAAATTCAACCACAGATCGAAGACCGAGCTCACATTCTGGTTCTGGATTTAGATCAAGCTCGGCCGGGGCTTTAAGATCAAGCTCGGGATCGGGTTTCAGGACAGACTCGAGGCCCAGCTGAGGTTCAGGATGGGAGTCAAAGTCAGCAGCAGGAGCAGAGAGAGGCTGTCAGGAGGAAGAACAAAAGGAAAGAAGATAGCAAGGAAAGATGTCTGCGTCCACATGGAATTAAAGGGGAAATAATCATTTATAAACAGACTGAAGAAAAATAGCATGTTATTCATGAGATCAAAAACCCCAAGTGACAGCTAGTGTAATTCATTAACGATTTAAGCCCGATTCTTTAACGCGTGCACATTGTCTAAGTCATTCACGCAACCACCAAGGGTCCTTGAGAGTCGCAGGGTTCCCTTAAAACCTTACAGAGGATTTAGGCAAAATAAAAGTCTAAACGAGAGACACCCTGGCTGAGATATGGCCTTGTTTCTGCAGTGGTGCGGCGCCAACAGGGATTTACTGTTTACTGCAGAAGGGTTCTGAGTATGGGTCAAAGCTGTAACAGCTGGCGAACATCGACTGAGACTCGCAGGTTACCGCAGGCTATGTGCGCTGATTTAATAGACGGGAACAGCCTAGGACTTTCAAGGACCACAGATAAAAGATTTCAGCAGCTTATTAGGCAGTGATTTTATCTAAAGCAAACAGGTTAAAGAACACAAATGGTACAGGAAGCAATCTTCCAAATATTCCAGGATAGAGATGTGAATAAAAATTAAAAAAAACACTTAAAACATTAAAAGTCGTAATACTGTCAAATGCAGCCATTACAATAAGTTACACGGTTCAAAATATATACACATCTGGAAACCAGATATGCTAAAAAATAAAATTAAATTTAAAAAAAAAAAAAAAATCCAATGGCTGTCCTTAATTAACATTACGGACACGGCAGGTCGGCAAACTCAACACGCATTGCAGGAGTGAGGGCAGCACCTACCTCAGTGGACTTTTTCTCCTTTTGGAGAGCTGCTGAGATCTGAAAACAGCATAAAATGAAACTCAGGGTTTCAACCGCAGAAGAAACAGGGAAAAACCAAACCAAAGCCTTCCCCTCCCATTCTGGCTAAGCAATATCACTTTTATCCATTTCATCATTCCCCGAAACTCCGCCAATGCCAAACGGCTTTGTACTTGACCCCCCTCCTTCCACCCTGCGGGGGCTGTGCCCACGAGAGGGCATCACGCAGCCATTTCCAGCTGATTCCATCCGGGGCACGTGGGCGCCACAGCCACTGAAAAAACTAAAACCTTCTTCCACGTAACCTGCCTCCATCCCACCAAACCGCCATCATTTATCTCTGAAGGTCCTATCCAGGCCTCAAAAAGCCAGTGACTAATCGCCACTGCAGCTAAACCAGCGTCCAAGACTTCCAGGCATCCTCGCTCTCCTGATGGCAGATCGTCACATTCACTGCAACGTCGCCTGTGATGAAACTCACCTTCAAGGCCAGCTCTTCTTTGTTATATCCCAACAGTTCTAAGTATTTCCCACGAGTATCGGTCTCAAAGTTGACCTGGAGTCAAGTCAGCAAAAAACACAATGTAAGAATTCGCAAAAGAAAATTTCCACTTCATATAAAATCCACCGAATCCAAAATTCATAGAACGTTTCACCCTGTCAAGAACAGAGATAGCAATATGCATCTATAATTTCACAGAATCAAAAGCTATTGAAATAGAAATTCTACTGAACCAGTGAAGACATTAGACATTATATTATATGACTACTTAACTTCTTAAATTTTCCCAGGGATTTTATGTTACTTTATAATTAATAAAATGAATGGCTCAGTGGGTGGGCATTGCTGCCCAACACCCTCCTGTGACTCTGCATAGACAGAGGAACAGAAGGAATAGAATTAATTGCCTTTAAATTGTAACCATGACAGCAATAATTAGCACTTGGCAGAAAATTAGTGTTTTTGTCTAAGGTGTGATGCATAAGTTAGCTGAAATGTATCAGCCAAACTCCTCACCTTTAGAAAACGCCACACGGTCCTCTCAAACTCATCCTGGGCCCCCTCGATTTTGGTCTGGCAGAATTGGACGAATTTCCCTGAGGTCATGGCTGCCTGCAGCTGGTTGGAGCGGGCCAGGAATGCCGTTTCAGTGACGACCTGGCTGATGTGGACCTGCTGTGGGTGCTGCTGGGGCTGCTGAGGGGTCACCTTCATGTTCTCCACAGTCACCAGTTTGCCACCAAACTGTGACATGATAAAAGTAATGGAATTAAAACAATCTATATGTGATTCACCTGTAAGTCACAGGACTAACTTGGTCCTGGATTAACTTAACTCTAGACTAATTTGATTCGCAAGTAAACCTCACATCTACTATTAAAACCAATTCTAACTGCAGCATCCATCATAGCCCATGTTGACAGAGTTCAGAAATAGCCCTAATTTAGCCCACATGTCCAGGATACACAGACAGGGCAAGATCTTCCAGACACTCACAGCAAACGACGCAGCAACAGGCCGACGGATCCATTTGGGAGGCTTCTTCAGAGGGGTTACAGGGGTCTTTGGGGCGGCGGTCTGAGGCAGCTGCAGAGGGGACAGGGTCTGTCCAGTGCCAAAGGGGTCCAGGTCGCCGAAGGAGGTACTGAGCTGGACAGGAACACAAAGCATGTGAGATCCATCAAGATTATTAAAGGTGACAGGATTTTCACGCTCTTAAACGCGACTGTTGCCATCATCATCCGGTAAATATGACTCTAGTGCCTGGCTGGATTTTGCTCGTCAAAGCCGATATGAGATATGAAGTTCAGACGGCTGGCAGGACAAACAGAGTACAGAGGACATGGGCACCTGGTCCATTTGTGTCTGCCTGGGGTAGTCGCCACTACCCCCCATGATGGAGTGAATGCTGATGTGTCCATCGAAGGCTGCAGCCGACAGCACGGCGGGGTTCCTGGGGCACCACTGGATGTCGAAGCACCACTGCGTGCTGGTGGGCAGTTCGTACAACACCTGAAATGAAACAATGCTTTATTTTCCAATGCAGTAGTGTCCACATATCCCATCGTGCACACACACACACACACACACACACGCAGGTGAGAGTTAATGTGTCACCTCTGGAGCATTTTTGGTGGGTTAAAGGCGAATCTGAAGCAGCACTAACCTTGGAAAGGGAGATTAACTCCAGATTTAACCTATGCTGACTGTATGCGCTTTATTACGTTACTCTGTAGCAGTAGCCGCGCCGTTCTTAAGGCGGCGCCTTAACAGTAGCCGCATCGCGCTTAAGGTGGCGCCTTAGCAGTAGCCGAATCG
>JAODKE010000125.1:1714023-1728882 GCA_026779605.1 Mormyrus hasselquistii
CCGTGGCCCGTCGTCGTGGCTGCGAGTGCGGGGGCTCGGGGTGGTGGGGGGGTTGGCGGTGGGGGGTGTCATAGCACAGGGTCAGTCAATGTGTAGCACACACACTCAAGGGCCCACAGACATGCGACTGTTCTGCCAAGGCAAGGGCATGAACCGGCACTCTTATCACAGGCAGAAACTGAGCAACTCATCACCCTAGGAGCTTCTGCCACATTCCAAATATATGTGGTTTAGGTAGAATGTTGCTTGAATGGATCACATTATGACCTCATACCTGCACAGTTGGGGATTGAAATTCCACCCTGGCTCTGAGCATTTACCAGAAACTAATGCACCAGCTGTTTCCCCTAAAAATATGCCAGCATAATAAGGTGACACCCAAATACTAACTGGCCAGAAATGATGACCATTCCTTCATACAGGACTGTCTGAGTGACCCATCCATGTTGTGGAGAGGATACAAGACTGCCCCCCCACCCACACTCTGACATAATTATATAACTCATCAATCTCAAAGCAGGCAGACCTGCCATATACCAGAGTGCCTTCCTGTCTGCCAGTGCTTTACATGTTTGATTTACAATAGTCCACAATACCTGTAATTTATATAAAGCTGAATAAATAAAACCACATAAAATCACACTGTTAATAAAATATCTTTATTTCAGACATGCAAAAAGATTAGTCAGCAAAATTGATCTCTATGATCCATATGTGGGAGGAAAATCAGCCCCTAAAAAAAGAGGGGGGGTGGGATTAAATCATATGCCAGAACCAAATATAAATCCTAAAAAACTAGAACATTTATCAGCTATAAAATACAAACAGCCAGTTTATTTCAAGGATTAATGATTCTACAGACTGAACCCTCATATAGTCACAATGTAATCTTTCCCCTGTACAGGGTCAGATGGGTAGTGATATCACATAATCATAGGGACAGTCTGAATCTGGGGGAATCTCAGGATTACCTCATTATATCCCTGTTGATCTGGCTTCCTTCCACTGCTTAATCCATCCAGCAGAACACATTCTGGGGAAAAAAAAGATCATACATGATCTAAGGAAACTACATCTCAGCGGTCACGCGCAATTAAAATGTAGGATTACGTTATTACCGTGTAAATCGTTTAGGAACAGCCCTCCATGGTACTCGGTGCAATGCCTGTGAGTAAAAAAGTACGTTACCACACGTGACATGCGTTTTTTTAGTGCAAAACTGTATACCGATAGATGAAGCAAAATTATTTGCATACGAGCAGTCATTACAAAATTGCACCTAAATGTGCAGAACGTTTAGATTATTCGGGCAAAACTTTCAAGTTAACAACTATCTTGTTTAATTTCCAACAGCAAATCCGGAAAGATACATTTGCAGCCTTTTTAAATGGCTTTGTAGATTGTAGCTGAATAGCACGGCTTGGATGTCCTCATATGAAAAGTAGCATAATCACAGCAGTTCATAATGTGAACAGCAAAAAGTTCTTAATCATCGGACAAATTTGCTCAGGCAGCTAAGTCACAGCGTTACACAAAACAAACGTACTTCTTAAGTAAGCATGCCGGTACAGGATTCACGACCATTTGTCAAAGCACAAAATAAAAATCCCTCGGGTTTGCGCCATAGTACGGAAATTATCTGCCTGAACTTAAAAAAAGTTAATCGTTACCACAAGAATCCACATAACCAACTAAACAGCGACAATGACAAAAGAGGAACGTTCACGGCACGCTTCCCTTATCTATCATGTTGCAAAGCATTGTGGGTAAACGACAGGGCAACGGGACTTTACGACACATGCAACGTTTTACGTCATTGGGCGTGTTTACAGATTTGGCGCGCGTTTGCTTTGTTAAAACCGGAAGTACGGCAACTTTTAACATCGTCTTTCTTGCTTTTTTTTTATGTACGTGTCATGAATAAGCTGTATACAGCTTACCATGGCGAATCTGATTCAACTGTAAGCTTTGCAGTTTAAACAAAGATACAATAAATGTTCTTAAGAGTGACAGTACATTTCAGTAAAAATAAAAAGTTGAGAAATGTTGGCGAGCTCTGAGGAAGCCTGCTGATCATCACGTATGTTGGCGTTTAGATGAAACCAACAATTAATATCAGATGACAATAGAGGAGAGGAACCAAAAACTCCCAAGTAGGGAGAAAAAAAAACTGTAGGGGTCCAAGGTCAAACATATTAGAAAAAAGGGGGCTTGCTTGCTAAAAACATTGTGTCAATTATGGTCAGGGTCAACGCCAAAGTCCATCAATGAGTCAATTCTCCATGCCAGACCGTATAGGGTGGCAGACTGAAGGCTGCACCCACAATGTTTCAGTTTGTAAGTCGCTCTACAATGTCACCCTTGATCTTGCATGTTCTCTCCATGCCATTTGGGTTTCCACACCAAAACATGCTATGATGAATTACAGTTACCAAATTGCCTATAGATGCATGTGTAAGTGAATGGTGTGAGAGTGTGCCCTGCAATGGGTTGGTGCCCTAACCAGGGTTGTTCTCTGCCATCCTTGTACCCATAGCCTATTGGATAGGCGCCAGGCCACTCCTGCGTCCCTGATTAAGACAAGCAGTCACAGGAAAGTAAGTACCTTATATATAAGTAAGAGAACTCTGAAGTCAGTCCTGAACCTAACAGGAAACCAGTGCAGGGAACTAAGAACAGGGGTTACATGTTCAAACTTCCTGCTCCTAGTGATAAATTGAACTGCTGCATTTTGAATATGCTACTAGGTGGTTAACATGTGGTGTGTGTTCCCAAATAATACAGTATTAAAGTAGTTTAATGTACTGCATATAAAAGCATGTAGTTTCTCGTGTTTTAAATAGTAAGGAAATGTCAATTTGGCAATATTACGTAGCTATAGGAAGTGCACCTTCGATTCTGCATCCACATGTGATTTAAATGAGTAGCCTGCATTTAAGGTGATGCCTAAGTTACAGGCTGAGCTGCTGAGAGAGATCAGCCGCTTAAAGTGGAGCATGGTGATTCTAGTATGTCTATCCAGACTTAGCTCCAAACAACAGAACCTCATCACTCATCCATTACAACTATTAGCTGAAGTGACAATAGATAAGTTATCATGAGGCATAACTGAAATATTTTTGTATATTTGGGTGTCGTCTGGAAAGTAGTGATGATTAACATTATGTTATCTTATGTTACCTAATGTCAGCATGTGGAGAGAGAACAGTATAGGATCAAGAACTGATCCCTGTTGTACTCCATATTTGTCTGGTGACATTGATGATGGAGAACAGTTATTGGACACTTAAGCATATTGATATCAATTAGTCAAATAGGAGAAATACATGAGTAATATGATTATTAAGGACTTTGTTTTTAGTAAAAGATACTCCATTCATCCATGCATTCATTCTCCGCTGCAGAGGCATCCAGGAAGCAACTTAGGCAGATGCCCAAACCACCCCAACTAGCTCCCTTCATTGTGGAGAAGTAGCAGTTTCTACTTTGAGCCCCTCCTTTATCTCTAAGGCTGAACCCAGATACCCTGCAAGTCAAGCTAATTTCTGTCTGCTATTTGGGTCTGTGATCTCATTCTTTTGGTCACTACCCAAAACGTTTGACCATAGGTGAGGGTAGGAATGTAGATCGACCGATTAATCGATTTAATAGAGTTGAAAAGCAAGACACTTTACTCCACAACAGACCAGCGAAATATGCGCATAACTGCTGATGCTGCACTGATCTGTCTAAGATACTTGGCAGTAACTCATCCCCAACCTGGAGGGAGTAATCCACCCTATTCCACCTGAGATCCATGGCCTCAGAGGTGCTGATCCTCATCCCAGCCACTTCACACTTAGCTGCAAACCTCCCCAAGAGCACCCTGGAGACATGAGCTCAATGAAGCTAATAGAGCCACATAATCTCAAAGCAAAGATGCAATCCTGAGGTTGCCAAACTGGACACACTCCATCTCTTGGCTGTGCCTCAAAATTCTGTCCATAAAAGTTATGAACAGAATCAAGATACGTGGAAGTTTGCTCAACCAGTCTACATGTGTTTTGTGGACTCAGAAAAGACATACAACTGCCTCTCAGGAGGTGCTTTGGGAAGATGAGGTGCTCCCAAGGGATATTTGGTGCCTCTATAACCAGAGCTTGGTTCATGTTGCTGGCAGTAAGTCAAACTCGTTGGTATCCCCCCCCCAAAAAAAAAAAAAAAAAAAAAAAAAAAAAAAAAAAAAAAAATGTATTAGTATTCAGCTTCATTCCTTTGTTGGATATTCTAATGTAGCATTCTGACTACACATAAAGGTTCTCTAAAATTTAATGTTTTTTTTTTTTTTTTTTTAAAAAAAAAACATTTACAGAACTGTATAAATTTATTTGCTTCAGTTTGTGTACTATACATGGTCACAGAACATTTTATGCACGTTTTACTGAATATAAATCTTTAGGTTTGCAAATAATTAAAAATTATTTAATTCTCAGATACTAGGTGTTATATTGCCATAGGGATAAACATGAGGTTGATAAATTAAATAATTCTCTAGACAGAACAAAAGTTTACAAGTACACTGGGGAAAAACTGGGAAAAGTAAATAGAACATTGGTTTCATTTTCAACGCAATACAAGCAATGGTCACATCAACATATACAATCCACAAATCCAAATACTACAGAATTCTTACAAGACTTTCAATACACATGGCAGAGGCGCAAGAAAGAATAAAACATTTACATATTAGTACAGATTTATGTTGTGAAAAAAGCAAGTATTGCAACTGATAAAGTACAAAGAGACTTTTCCTTTTACCAAATTACATTTATACACAGATCATATGGTTGACAGTCACCTGAAGTTAGGCATGGTTTCTCCCAATAAAAATTAACTATGGGGAGTCTTTAAAAAGGCCAGCAGAATACCGATTAGTGGTGAATGGTCAGTCAATGAATGATATAGACCTGGTTTATTCCCTTTTTCCTAGCAAAAGGATTCCTGCAGTGTGCAGTAGACAAACTGGGAAATAAGGTGGGGAGAAAAAAAAAAGAAAAAAAAAAAAAACTCGTATGGGCCCAGTTTGGGTTGTGTTTGTGCTTGGGTACTTCAGGAGGCCTCAGAAAAAGCTAGCTGCTTTGAGGAGCTTGTAGGCATGAACACATCATCACAAAGACGTGCAGCTGAAGTACGGGAGGCGGCGGCAGACCCAACACTGCCATCTCTGTCTGCAGCTCCCAAGATGATGTACACCTGGTCGTTTTGGTAGGGTGACACATGTAAACACCTCCAAGCAGGTTTTCTTCATTTGAATGAAGATGAAACGCGATATGATTGATTTACCATGTTAGGAATATTAGGAAACCTGTATGTTAAAATTCACAATGGGGGTGTACCATTTCAAAGCTACAGAAAAAAGTGATAACACCCACACCAAAAATAAATTAAAATGCAATATAATGTATATGGAATAAGGTCTTTGTGGCCATATCTTCATACAACTCATAAAACAGTAGTATTTAAAAAAAAAAAAAGTGTCAAAACTAAAAAGCTGTTTTGTTTTTTTTTTTATTTTAAGCACTTTAAGTCTACCCCCAGCTGCTCTATCCTTAACAATACAGCAAACTCCTATGGTACCTTAGACACGCGACATGTTAAATAGGATGGGGGACCATATTCCTAGAGGCCCTGAGTAGAAGAGAAACTTAAGGCATGTGTATCATGGGGAACAAACCAACATTAATCCCATTCTTGTAGTTATTTTAACAATACAGGAAAAAAAAGAAATTAAAAATGAATCCCTTCAGTAACCCGGGTTTACAATGCCTTTAAAACACCTAAATGCATCCAAATTAAGCACAGAATAAATAAAAAAGCCAGGCAAATTATTGGGACTCAACTTCATTAAATTTTCTTAAAACCATCCGCATATCTTCATCATCCGCATGAAATCAGCTGAAATCGATAAACTCCCCACCATTCCACATAGAGAAGGCACTCTGCAATTATCGACTCTGAAAAGTCTTCAACAACACAGTTTATCAGTTTGATAAAGCCCTTTCATGTGTCGCTTTATAGGGAAAAAAAAACACTGCGCTTTCAAGTCAAGTAAACCAAGGGGGGCACTTCAGGGACAGAATCCATTTTTTAGCAGGATGCAGGAGAAGGTGGTTCAGTGGGGACAAGTATCAAACCCCTCCAGCGCCACACCGCCTGCTAAATAAACGACCTGCTGACCTCATTACGAAGTTATTCCTCACCTGAACGTTTTTATTTATTTCCAAATCAAGGGTTAAAGATTAAAGCATTTTGTCAATCCAGTGGGTAAACAGTTAAAAAAAAAAAAAAAAAAAAGAAAAAAAAAAAAAAAAAAAGGGTGGAGGGATCACTGGGGGTACAGCCTTCAGTACAAGATGACTGTTTCATGAAACCCACAGATTACTCGAAACAGCAAGAGCTCTCGAATATCACATCCATTTAATAATCCAATCGCTGTCACAATAATCCACTCAACTAGCTTTTTAGAACACAATTAAGTAGGAAAATTTCTCCCTTTACAGACAGCTTCACTGGCTGTACATCAATAATGTACAGATTTTACTGACCATCCAAGCAGATGACACTGAATAGTAATATTCAAGCATCTTAAAATAAATGGGAAAGGGAATATACCTGCGCCATGTTTAAACTGTACTGGTGCAACTCTGCTGCAAAGGACAGAAGCTGAGAGTGGCTGTAGAAATAAGCCAATGGCCTTATGGCAATGCACTGATATAACTGCAATTATGCTGTTTCAGCTATTTGGTTAAATGCAGAAGTACAGCTTGTGTATTAAGCTGATAAAGACATGGATTTCAAGTCAAAAAATTGAATGTGATACAAGGAACTTAGCTTCTTTAATAAACTGCAGCTGTTCATCTGAAGCACTCATGATTCTTGCGTTTAACTCTCTCTCCCAGAAAATCTTTAAAACGCACGCACCAATTAAAGCAACAGCAATGGCTACTGTGCACAAAAAAGCATGATTAAAATGAAGTGAGCTTCAAACCATACGTCTACCTCCGGTTCCCACAGGCATCCATTAGAAAGGATGAAATGCCTGTAAAACAAGAAAGGAAGGAACTGGGAGAAACAGGTCCACTATGATGGGGGGCAGGGGATTGGAGAACCAGAGAGGGCAAGGAAAAAGGAAAGGGAAAAAAAAAAAAAAAAATTCATAAAAATATCTACTTCGGAAATTTACACGGTCACTCTAAAACACCCCAAAAACAAATAAATTCAGGTCACGTGACTGTGCAGTGACCTCAGCAGTCTTACATTCCCTTGGAATTTGGTGAGAGTTCCACCCAGGCGTATGCCCCAAAGGGAGTTGAGTTGGGCATAGTAGTTAGCTTAGCTGGGGTCTCTGTCCCCCCCCGCCCCATCTAGTCTGCTGCCCCAGCATGCTTCTCAGAAATTGACATTATTGTGACTGGAGCCAGCTGGTGAAGTTGGGGCTCTAGGTAGGCCTTCTCTACTACATTTCCGACAGCTAAATGCCAGCCTAGGGATCAGTGAGGTGAACTCAGCCCAGTCCTGAAGGCCCCAAGCCCCTGCTCTGGACAAGCTGGACTTAGCAGTTAATGGAACAGTCTGCCTTGGCCTTGCCGGCAGAGTTGATGATTCTCATCAGGCAGCGGCCAAACTCCTCCAGGATCATCCTCTCAGCCACAGCCTGGGGCTGGTTGGTCAGCTCAGCCTGTTCTGCCTGCTCGATCAAGCAGTCACAGGTCGCCTCTGCCACCTCCTTGGTGACGAACGTGTAGGGAAGCCTGCAGGGAACAAGTCATTCAGGTGATAAAATTCAAAACATCGCCTCCAACACAGCAGAACCACAGCACAGACTCACTTTCCCCCGCCACTAGTGACAGCCGGCGTAGTCCTGGTCAGCAAGTCTGAGATCTGGAAGGAGAGCTTGGTCTTGGCAGCAGTCTGCTGCTGGACACGGACCTCCGCAGCATCTGCCAGGTGCATGAGTGACTTCCTCTCCAGGCTCTCCTCAAAGTTCTTGCAGCCCACACACTTGCAGATTGACGAACACATGATCTTTGCCTGAGACAGAGACCAAAGAAAGTCACATCAAATTGATCACCGGGATGCTTCAAACGGCAGGTTGAGGGTCTTGCGAACAGGTTACATCAGATGCCTGTCTTGAGATGATGCAGCCACGGGAACTCGCTCAACTCGTAACACTCGCATCAAAAGCTTGTCCCGTAATGATGCAGCCGCGGGAACATGCTCACCTTTAAACACTCGCATTACAAGGTCGTCCTGCAACAATATAGCTGCAGAAATGCACTCACCTCGTAACACTCGCAGTAGTTCTTCAGGCATCCTGACCGCTTGCAGTTGCAGCCCTTGCTGTGCCTCCGGTCTGACTCACCCTCCTTTCCTTTGCCGATCTTGGGCTTGAAGGCCTCTGGGTTTCGGTCCAGACAGGCCTGTCCACACATAGACATAGTAAATGGGAACCTGCATGATTTTATTATTAGAAATTTTTAGGAAGCGTCCAGGCTATATTAACACCAGTATATCCTGCCATACATTAGCAGGGATCTATACATCGATAACAATTAAGATGTTACAAGCAAACATTGTGAAGTCCAAGGCTGCAGAAACAGCCCGGGAAGCCAGCTGTGGGAGCTCCCCACTGCAGAAGGATACCTTGATGGCTTTGAGGCGCTCCGTCTCATGCTCCAGGTTGTTGAAGCAGTTAGTGCAGTTGCAGTTATTGCAGAATTCTCCATTGGCAAAGCAGTCACAGTAGCTGGAAGACAGAGCACATCAGGAGGTGCTGGGGAGGCGAAGCTTCCCCCATTAAGGTGACTGGGCCATTGCATAGCCCAAATTCCCGATTTCATATTTACAAATTAAAAACTTTATCTGAAATTCACAACAACAGAATAACTAATGGTCTGCCAATGCATGTAAAGATGAAACCACCACATAAGCTTCAAAAATGTATAAAACTAAACTTACAGTTTTAGACACTGTGACTTTGTGCAGTTGCATGGTTTTCGTGGTCTTGAAGCAGAATCAGATGTCGATAAACTACTAGTAAAAAAAAAAAATAAATAAATAAATAAAAAATGAGGGAATATGCAAGTTATATATGACATGTATAACAGGAATTTGGAAGAAGAGACCCCCAACAGCAGCAGAGCTAGGAAATGTGAACACATCCCTTAAGGTGGGCCTGGGCTCCTCTGATTGACCGCATCCATTCCCCTTTGCCATCAGCCCGACTCACCCGTTAAGGGACAGCCTGGCCTGAGTCTGGACGCTGGTGGGTGTGGAGAAGCTGGTGCTGCTGGCCAAGGTGACGAACGGGGACTGCTGGAGCTGGGGGTGGGATAGGCATTGAACCATAAGAAGAGTTTCATGGCAAGGAATAATCAGCTCATTCAAGCCGTCGTTAGCCTGGGTCTGCAGTGAAAGAGTTAGCGAGCCCTAAACAGCTCAGAAGTTCTTGGTTTAATAAAATAAAATAAAATGCACTTAAAATACCTAAAACCAAAAACAAACTGAACACAACCTCCCATAACAAACTGGTGTAGCCTGTCAACTCTTTATAAGTCTACCCAGTACCTCAGTTGATGGTTATTTACTATAACTATCAGCAAGACTGAACGATTTGGGGAAGATGTCTAACTGCAATTTTTATTATCTAAACTGACGCTAGAGGAGAAGCACGGCATGAATTTGTAATGCGACACTAAAACCTTTTCCCCTGCTGGTGAGAGGGTACAGTGGTGGGCAAAATTATTAGAACACCTGACACATCTGAAAATATTGACCTTTTTTTGCCTCCAAAACATTTCATTTCATAATGTTCATGAAATATGCAGATGGTTGCGCTGAGTAAAAGAAATAGATTAAGTGAGATACCTACTGCTTTTAGCCACTTAACTTTAATATTTGGTGTGCACCTTTTGCAGCAATGACAGCAGCACATCTCTCTGGCATAGTGTCAATATATTTCCTGAGACCCTCAGCACTAATGCTATCCCATGCCTTCTGCAACAGAGGCCAAAGGCATTTTTTGAACGTACAATAGATCTGTCCAGTTTGTTTCCCAACTTGCCCAAAATTTACTCGACGGGGTTGAGGCCCAGACTTTGAGGTGGGCAGTCCATCATTTTCACTGTTCCAGCAGGCTCCTTCTGTCGCAGGTAGTTTCGCCAATAGTTAGAAGAAAGTTTAGGGTCATTGTTCTCTTGGAAAATGAATCCAGGCCCAATCTTCCTTTGTCCATTTTGTCACGTTTTTGGAGGGAGCAACTCACACTGATATGACTGGTGAACCAACATACACCACTCCATTATATATTTTTTACTCCCCCTGTTTTCCACACTGTCTCTCCCTGCCTCTTCTGCCCATTTCCCATTGGCCTATATTCATGCTAAACATCAACTGTTTTACATACAAATACACCACACATTTCTTGTGTTCTTTTGCAAATTGTAGGTGTTTCACTATATTGTTCCCTCTCAAAAATGGTTTCTTTGCTGCTATTCTGCCAACAAGTCCTTCTCCCAGTCTCCAACGCAGTTCTTGAGGACACTGATGCACCATTAGTCATTGTGGTGTTGATCTCGGCACGCAGTTCTCATAAGGTCTTTCTTCTGTCCTTAAGAATGAGAATTTTGAGATGCTTCACTTGTCTGTCTGAAAGTTTCTTTTTCCCCATCTCTTCCCTTTCGGTTCTGGTGTGAATCATGACGGTCTAAAGTGGACTTTACAGTGCTTGGACTGCATCTCAAGTCCTTGACTATGCGACAGTAACTCCAGTCAGCATCAAAAAGGGCCATTATTCAAACCTGTTGCTCACTCATTAGCTCCTTATTCACCTTAGACATGTTCAATTGGTGGTGCGGCCTCGGTGACAAACCCTGATGTTACCAATCACTTATTGAGCAGGATAGACCTTGTACATTCAAAAGAATCACTCTGCTGTGCCCTAAGACTCTTGATTCACCATCACCATCAGTGTAACCATGATCTCACACCTGACAGTGATTAAACAAGTAATTTGGCTTCTTCTGTGAAGGAACATGATTGTGTGACACTGACAGTTAAATAAGCCTAGCTTGTTTTTTGTAAGGAAGATGACCTAACAAAAACTGAAATGTCTTAAAAATGCCAATTGTTCTAATAATTTTGGCCACCACTGTATGTGAACACTAAAGTGGAGTTCAGTGATAGGCAAGGATGAAGCTCAGTGATTGCCCAGGCGTGTTACACAGCTCCCCCGCCCTGACCAGGAAAGAGCACGGCACTCGGCCAACACAGACCTGTGTGACGTACTGCGCAGGCAACACGGTGTAGCCCACATTGGCCCCGCCTGGGGCAGGTGCCAACACTGTGCCAGGGGGCAGGTTGGTGAGGTTGGGCTGGATCTGAGGTAAGGCTGTGGCGGGCATGATGAGACGCTGCTGGGTCTGGCTGCTGGTCACCACCTGTGGGGTGGAGCTACTGCTCAGGGGCTTGGGGACCACCTGGAGGGAGGGGGGGGGGGGAGTGGAGGGCAGTGGTCACTATCAGTGGGCAGGGCCGCCTGGCATGGGCAAGAGCGAGGCCTACCTGCTTCATGGGCTGGGCCGGCACGAGGGGCACGGACATCCTCACTGCCGCTGTGTTCACCACCACCGGCTTGGCTGAAAATGACAACCAGCCTACAGTTAATGGCCTGCAGTAGGACATTCCTCTGAAATAATGCCTTGGCCATGTCAGATTATTGCAGGAAAAGGCAAAAACATTTAATTTCCCTTTAAAGGTACAATAGTTGATAGCTAATAACTAGAGGTGCACCGATCCGATATTTGGATGGGTATTGGCACCAATCAGACCAATCTACATCTGATACTTTAAAAGCAGTGCCACTGCAGTCACTACTGCATTTAAAATCAATAAAAGGTACAGTCAGAGTGGCAATTGGAACACCATAAATTTAGCTAGACATTTAAAGAACTGACAGCCTACGCAATACAAAGACCTTTAAAAATTAGATTAATTAAAATTAAATTAAAATTAGATTAATTAATTCAGAAATAATACCTAAGAGCCGGCCGGTTGAGGTTGAAGAAGAGATGAAGTCAAGACTTTGCTTCAGGTTAAAAGATTTTTGTAATTGTCAATGCTGAAATGTTTAACCAATGGTCTGAAGTTATTTTTCCCTGTGGGTTGTGTTTAACTGCATATGATCTTGTGTAGTTGTGTTAATCAAACGGATATAAACTAGAGCTGCACCAATCCGCTGCTGTGACATCATACCCTTCACAGTATGAGGAGCGCGAGATAAGACGTGATGATCTGGGAGTATTTTACGCTTTTAACAGAAACCAGTAGCACAATGATTTGCAATCTTTGTAAAATAAATTTTTGAGTGGTGGGAATAGCGTTTAATGGACAATCCCGCTTAAAGCGCACGCAACTGTGCAAGAGAAAAGAGAAGAAAAAAAAAAAACACACATAATGGATGATTTGGGCGTCGCTAACTTGGACTGCAAACTCGCTGCAGCTTGTGATACAAGAGGGGCTGCCATCGCAACAAAGTGTAACTGCACTGATGCCAATGGGAGAAAAATTGTGTTCAAATTTTAAGCATTCACCACTTGTGTATACTTGCTTTGAAGATATTCATATTGAATATGAATGCTTCAAAAACATTTAAAACAAGACTAATATATAAGTGGAACAGTACGTTATGTTTGTAGTAGACTACTTCAACTAAATTTGTCATACATTTTTCCCATCCGTTTACAAGCTTAAAAAATATATATATTTTAAGTATAACAAAGTAAAAAGAGCTCTTGTATCAGAATCTGCATCAGTATCGGCAGGTGTGTATCGGAATTGGATCGGAACTGAAAAATGTGGATCGGCCCATCCCTAATATAAACCTTTGGAGTTGTGCAATTGTTAGAAGTTGGTGCTTTGAGACATAGGATGAAGGCGGCATGTAAAAATAATGTATATCTGTTCTATTACACATTGTAGAAATGATAAGTAACAGCTCATTTTTATAGCGTTAACTTACTAATTTCAACATTTATGAACGGGATTACAGTGCGATTACAATTATTACTAGCGCTCTGTATAATATTATACTTTGACAATACAATGTAAAGGTGTTTTTTTTATATTGACGTGAATTTACAAAGTGTCAAATTTTAATTGCAAACAAAATGCAATTGAAATAAATGTGTCGCTGGGTTACATTATACACCGTGTTGAGTATTGAAAATGGTATTACATTTCAATACTTTCGGAATCATATCAGAACCCTATTAGCAATTATTAATGATATTAACTATACAACAGGTCTGAAGGATATGGATTAGGGGCGAAGGAGTATTTTAGGTGTCACACGTGGCCTGGTGACATAGATTTGCTGGATAATGTACCCATGCTGTAAAGTATAAAAAAATGACACCACACAGTACTGCCACAATGACTGAAATGTCACTGAATTTTTTAAATTGCATTTTGAACAAATTAGAGCTAATAACCATATTAGCCCTGAGTACTGCTATGCTATGGAGTAACCATAATCATAACAGAACCAAGGCTGATCAAAGAGACCGATGGTTTAGTTCCAACACAAGGCAAAGACCGTTGCAAGGGGCAGCATGTGGCTCAGTAGGCTAAGCCTATGTGCCTGTAATCACAAGGTCGCAGGTTCAAACCCAGCCTCATCATGTCTGCGGGTCCTTGAGCAAGGCCCTTAAGCCCCAGCTCCCTGGGCGCCCCAACAGGTGGCTGGCCTTTGCGGACAGCTTGCTCTACAAAGAGCAAGTTGAGGGAGGCATAAAAAAGAATTTCCCCAATAAAGGGATTTCCCCACGGGGATCAATAAAAGTTGTGAGTATTATTATTAAGACAAGCAGTCTTGCAATATTTTTATTACTTCATAAAAATAACAATAAAAACATCCCAACATGAATGTGAGCATTAGCCTGTCAGGACCTTCATGTGTCTACACATCATTCAGCTACCTCTGGGTGACTGGTTGGTAGACAAGGAAAAGCAGGATTCATACTCTCACAGCCGGACACGGTACTCGAGGGCTTTACAGAAGGCTGATCTGACCTGTCTGGATGGCGGGGGAGTTTGTGTTGGGGCTGCCTGTCTGCCCGGTGCCACTGGCAGTTGTCGCGGTCACCAGACGGACGTAGTGGAAACGGCTGCCAGGCACCTGGATTGGTTGCACGTTGGGGGGCGTGGCCAACGGGATGATGGTCTTGTATTGAGGCGTGCCCACCCCTCCAACTGCCACCGTCTGAACTGGCTTAATAGTCTGGGTGGGGCAGAGATAAAGGCGATTTTAGAACAGAACTACCTGGCTGGAGTTCTTTGCCCAAGCTGAAGTTTTTTGCCACTTTCTGATCAGATAATTGGATATTTAATCTCAAAAACAAAGCTGTGACACTAAAGCATTTGCCAACAGCTTGACAGGATAAAGGCTGAAAGAAAGCAAAAGAAAGCCGAAACAGGGGTCCTATCACCATCATGCACAATATATTCATCCAGCAGTAACACCACACCTCCACCAGAGGCAGCAGCAGTTAGGGGAGTCAAACCCATTCACCTGTGGCGTGGAGCTACTGGAGACCACCTTGGCTGGGGAGGAGGCTGCAGGCTGCTGCTGGACCGCCAGGATCTGCTGGCCCAGGGCCACGTTGATGGGCAGGGCCACTGACTTCTGGGGGGAGCTGGGGGCCTGGGAGGCCACCGAGACCACAGTCAGCTGTGGGCAGATGCAGATGAAACACGGGGGGGGGGGGGGGGGGGGGAAAAGGAAGAACAAAATTTAGGGTAGTTTTTATATCTGTTGACCCA
>JAODKE010000125.1:1733415-1783379 GCA_026779605.1 Mormyrus hasselquistii
TGTTTTATGAAGTGCAACCAGCATGGTGCTTTAGATAATGTATTCAGTACTCCAGTTTTTTAATGTAAAAGCACAGATTACCACTGCTGCTACTAAGAATATTAAAATAACTGTCTAATGTTATTTAATGTTGATACACATATGCGACAGGAGGAGAGAGAACGCAAGCGAGTGTGACTGCATTTATTACGGACAAAGTAAACATTTATTGGGGAGAAACGCCCTTTAATTAAAAATGCGCCGGCTTACACTCTCGTGAAACGCCATAGACTTTAGTGGTAACAAGGAATTTAAGGTGGGTAAACTATATGTATAGTAGCAAAAACGGCAAGTAACGATTTATATCCTTAACATTAGTGATCTCAAAAAAGGTGAGTAAACCTGGTTTAGTAAATTTAAAACTTGCGTAAATGGCGTTTATGTGCATTTACCCTCCACTACACCCTGAATGAAGGATTTACGTTAAGTAATCTGAATAATTATATAAAATAATCCAAAAACTCCAAAACGTTACATAATATATCAGTGTCTCTCCGACCTAATTATCGTCAAATTCTGGCAGAATTAAAACAAGACTCTGCTGTGCCCGCCTCCACCATTTTTTAAATGTCTTTTTCAATTTTTCCAGAATTCATCACATAAGCTACTCAAGGCACGCCATTGGTTCTCGTCACCTTTTTCCTTTATGGCGGTCGCCATCCAGCTTAATGGTGCTTTACTGCCACCGCGGCTTACTGCTCCCAAATTAGAAGGTAGCCACTGTACTTATGTGTACAATAACGTAGACCCAACTAATCGATTATTAAATTAGTTGGCAACTATTTTAATAATCAATTTTAATCGATTACATCGATTACTTGTTGCAGCCCTAATTTAAAGTAAGAAAGTCATTCTAATACAGCTGACTAGCAATGTAAGAATTGAATGTGCATAACATGCAATGTCGGTATTAATATAGTACGACGTCCAGTATTATAATGTACTATAACCACTTTTCTAATTCAGTACAAAACAACCCGCCTCGTGCTGTGATGTCATTTGAAGCCGATACCAGTTTTTGCGCCAGCGGAAAACCTTGAAGTACCGTAGTTTTGGAGGTGAAAAACACCCTAAGACAACCCCCCACTTTTTGGCATCTATTCTTAGAAATAGTTGTGGAATACCAAATCTTACCTTTATCAAAGAAAAATAATTTTATTTGGCAAGAACATATATGTTAACCAGCAACCACATCTTAAAAAGACAATTGGATTACAATAAGTGTATTAAACTTATTGCAAAGTCCACAACCCTTGAGGGCACAAAATATTTTTGATGCAGCAGACACATAAAATGCGGCTAAAAAATAAATAAATACATAGAAGTATTGCGGAGAAAGGTTGAGCCAGACAATTAATTATTGACATCTCTCTGAAATGAACGTTACTATCTTTATTAACGGCCAGTTTAATACTAGCAGCGGCACAGCCAGGTTAGCCAACAATTCGCATGACACTCAGAGACACACGCTAAAAACCACCATTGGCGGGGTTGCCAACACATCCAGCGCGACCCTTATGCTTTTTGACTATTGCACTCACACAAGAAATCTTACAGCAAATCCATATCACAGTAAGTCAAAGCACTCAAACTTACAAAATATCGTATTTGGTGCCATCTATTGTCTTTTTTGTCTAGACCCTGAATACAGGACAACCCAACTTTTTCAAGTGTATTTTGAGAAGGAAAAAAAAAAATTCTCTACAGCTTTCGAATCTGATGTGACCAGCACTTTCTCACTTTTAATCTGTTCTTAAATGTGTTCTTTTAATTTTCATATTTATTTGTATGCTTTTATGTTTTTTAACGTAGCCACTTGATTTATCTAATTTTCTGGAAAGTATTTTGCATGACCTGTGTGTATGAAAATGTGCTATACAAATAAATTTGACTTGACCTGATAGAGGTAGAGCTGCTCACCTGTACCGTCTTCAGCTGCTGGGCCTGAAGGGCGGACTGCTGGGAAGGAGCCAGAAGCTGGCTGGTCGTGCTGACTGCCTGGACCCCCATCACAGGCTTCAGGTCGGCACGGCCGCCGATGGTCACCACCTTGAACTGCTGCAGCGGCGCCTTGGCATCGGCGGCACCTTGCGCAGAAGTGGCCTTGGCCCCTGTGTGGGACAGTGTCAGCATGATGGGCTGCCCCCCCTTGGGCAGGGTGGTGACGACCAGCTTCTGTCCCTCCTGCTTGGCCGCCTGAGCTGGAGACCTGGTGTCGGCGGACACCTTGTTGAGAATTATCTGATGGTTGGCAGGGATGGCAAAAGGCGCGCCGAGTTTCTGCAGCCCGCTACTGACCCCAGGGCTGCCAGACTTGCCAGCAGAGGGTGTGGCAGGCCTGTGCACTGTCGCACCAGAGGAAGTCAGCAGGAGCTGGGTCCCGGTGCTGATGCCGCCCAGGGTGGAGTCCGTAGCCGTGGACGTGGTCAGGGCCTGCGTCCTTTGTGTCGGCGTGGCAACCACATTCAGGGCCGCCATCTCCGGGAGCTCTGTCTCCATGGGTGCCGGCGCCTCCGCCTGGCCGGTGAGCACAGCACTCTCAGCTGGGAGCTCATCCATCACAATGGCCTCCGTATCCATGATCTCATCAGGAAGGAGGCTGTTCAGCTCCGGTGACACCACGTTCATCTTCGGAAGCCTTTGGCTTAGCCACTGCAGAGACAGCAGGAAGGAGTCATTCAGTACCAGAGATAAACAGACTTGTACTCAATCCAATTTAGTTTAGTTGTCACAACAACAAAGCCGTGGTTAAGAAATTTACAAGCGTTCTGTAGTATCTACAAATGACACTACTCACAGATAGAATTATTCCTACAATGTCAGCATGTGAAACCATTCAGCAAAACAATCTAAGGGCACTTTTCCACTACACCAGGCATTGAACCTTCGATACTTCAAAACAGTACCAAATTGAATGGTACATCTTGCGTTCGTTATACAAAACTGGCACCAACAGAGTTGGTACAACACAAGACAGAGTGTTTTGTACCCAATATATAAATGACTATAGCATATCATAGCAACAGAGGACTTGGGTCTCTTCATTTCTCCACACATCCATTACTACAATTTATTTATTTTGTTTTACTTTGTTTAACGTTGTTTTGTAAGTCTGTAACTATGCTTTTTTTCCCCCCGAAGATGATGGCTGCTTTTTTGTCTGAGGCAGGATATTCACATAACCAATCAACAAATTAAACATGTCTATAAACCCCAAGCCACAGGACCAAAGTACCAAAGAAGTACCTAAACTGGTTTAGTATCGGACCAGAAATCAATGGGGAAGAGAGAAGTAATCAGTCTGTAGCACCAAAAGTTCAGTACCTAATACAGTAGAAAAGCACCCCACAGTTTAAACCTTGTGAGTTTTCTAAACTAAGATCCAGATTCCACTCACAGAAATAAGTCAATGGGTCTAAATTAAATAAAGGCAATCAGATAAGACACAGGATCTCAACCTGCAACATAAGTGGACTGTTGCTACAAAATTTACAGATACAACTCTTGTTCTCAAGCACTCAGATACATGACTGAAATGGTCGAAAAGCCAAACACTCAGATCAGAATGTGACCAAGCCTAACGGTAAGACAGCTACATGACAAGCAGCCTGTGGTCTGGATTCTAATGCCTGCAGTCAGTAGGGACCCATAGGTGTGGCGTCACTGGCAGTAAATCCTTAAAATACAGCCACAGGGAAGCCCCAAGAAGAGGCAGGTGATTGAATCACAGCTGACAGGGGCAGTAGAGCTATAGCTAGCCGCTATACAGCTTACTGCAACTCCAAATAAGCCATTAATATAGTGTCATGTTGCTCATCAGTATAATACCACAAGGATGAACACAACAAAATTTCCTAAAAGGCTAGCCTGCTACAAAGGAACGTTTGTTCAGGTGTACCAAGTTGATAAGTTTAAGTTAATTTACCAAGAATCTCATGTCAAAATCCATAAAATATAGGGCGCATGCGGCAGATGCTCAGTGTAGAAATAAAAATGTCATAAATACGGTCTTATTAGAGATTATCCAGCACAGTGTAATATTTATATGTCAGCAGGTCACCTGTCAATAGGTACTGTTCAAATGGTTTTGAAGTTAAGTCAAAAAACATGACAGTCTACTTAGCACGATGACATTTTCTGACAGAACATGACAGATTATCAAATAGAAACCCGGTGTTTCATCGGAGAGGCAAGTCAACAAACCGGGAAACACGGAAGTCCAGAGCATCCCCAATCTGTGTGGGTTAAAAGAACGAGGGAAGCTGCAAGACGGCTCTGTCTTCGGCTTTAAATTAACCAGCAGCGTACCTCGGTCTCCCAGCCGAGCGCCGAGGCGGCAGTGAAACAACGGCCGCCGACAGAGAGCCAGCAAAGGGGAGCCGAGCTGCACGGAGAGGCGCACGGCGAGGGCGATTCCGCGGGATGTTGGCACACATAAGACGGGCGGCCGACGCACAGGACGCCGCCACGGCACTTAAGCTAGTTCGTTTAAAAAATAAAAACTCCAGGTATTGGCACCGTCTACCCAAGTGTCTCAAGCCTCCGAATTCCAGAAATGATATCTGTCCTTCCTAAACGCCAAAAATAAGAGCAGAAGGTGCCGTTAGCTAGCCGGCTAACGCGCCTTTCATCTTCCCGCTGCCTGAGGCGGAGTGGCTCGCATCTCCCCGGTCGCGGGCTTTTGGCTCCGCGCGCCCGGCGTGAAGCCAACGAAGTGGGTTGGTGGGTGGTTGGGAGAGGACAAAAAGACCTAGGCATCGGTTCGGAGCGTCGCGGGGGGAAAAGAGAGCCCCGCTGAGCCGCTGTTCTATTTCGGGCCGGGATAGGATTTCGAAAGATCCGCCATTTTCACCCCGTCATCAGCACGACCCGGAGAGCGGGAGGTGGGAGGCCGCGAACGCCCTTTGCGGAGTCGGCGCGCAGTGGGGCGGGGCGGCTTGGACGGCGAAAACAAGCTGTCAGTCCGATTAAATGCTTAAACAACTTTCCAGTAGTTATGGGGTAAACCACAGCGAAAAGTTAGTCTATCTACAATCAAACATGACGGCAAAAACATAGAAGCGAAAAAACATTATTCCCTTTCTGAATGCACAGGAAAAAATGAAAGTTTTGTTATTAAAAACATGTAAGCAAGGCGTTGTACTTTAGGATACTTTATATTTAAGTATAACATGCGTGCTACTGAAATAAGAAATTAACGTTAAACTATCGAGGTAAATACAAAATTCAAATAAAATATAACATTAACATGGAAAAAACAAAACGCTTGGTCAATAGCTACGTCATCAGATGTGCCATTTTCAGCCAAAAGCCAAATCCTAAAAGGCATTATAGGTTCGACAGTATGTAAAAAAATGTATATGAACTACAGTTTACTATAGACACATTTCTAGCCAAGTCAACGGGGTCCAATTTTGGGGAAATTTATTTTAAGAATATGCATGACTGAAGTAGAACGTTCATTGTTACAAAGCGTAAACATTTCAAGTTACAAAATTGTCAATGTCAGATTAGCCGATTTTAAAATAAATTATACACAACGCATGTATATGACATGTCAAAGAAAATAAGTATTAAAAAAGGAAAACGGAACAACCTAGATGGCCCAATTACCATATCTGTTTCTAGATTACAGTGAAAAAGAGTGTCAAGGAAGCGTAATGGAAAATTACTGTGAATGAGGTTTGGGTCAACTAATCTGTTCTACACAGCTTTGTGGTGCATTTTGCAGTAGCTTCTACTGCTAACCCAAGACAAAGATGATCAAGTGGTGAGTAACGCAGACAGCTTCAGCTGTTCAAAACCCATGTGAAACCAGTCATGAATTGTGTTGGAATTGTCACCAGATACATAGCCATAATCACTAGATAAAGTAAGGATCTTGGCATGAATCGGTCAGCGTAAAATGCAGTCATACTCAGGGCTCCATGTCAAACACACCAATCGTACTCGCTGTAACGGTATATTAAATTAGAAAACATATTTCACTGAGCTAGCCAGGCACATAAGGCACCGCCTTAATGCCAAGATTGTACACGCTAGCTCGCTGAATTGCCCATCAACTTTAAAGGCCCCCGTTTTTACATTTCCGCTCCGTGCGCGGAATAAGGTTACCCAAGTGAGCATATTCCTCCATCCCTGGTAACTACCTCACTATAACCAGACAGGCTGGACAGCTGCTATTATTTTTATCTGTTTTTAGCTAGCAGCTAGTGCCCAGTAGTTCATCTCTCGTTGGACTGATAGGCGGCGGAACTCTGGACTTCTTACATGGATCACCGGTGAATGTGTCTTTTACAATCGATGTTTGTGACCTCGGCCTTCTTTTTGCATCCTCCTCGGCTCAACCCAGCTGTCTGCTACTACATCCCGATCACTCGCAAAAGCAGGGATTTGTTCAAAATCACGCGCCGAGCGCCATTTCACCTCTGCAATCCCATAATAATGCCATGTCCTCCTTGGAAACGACGTACCACGTCATTCGGCCCATGCGTGTCTGCGTGCATACGTCTGCTGCTCGACACCACCCCTTTCCTTAGTATAGGTGCGGTGTCAGTTGAAATAAAATATACGCTGTTTTTAATTCAAGTTAACTGTATACTAATTCGAAGCCCAGTTTTGCTCTAGGTTGTTACATTTTTTTACAATTGTTGTGTTATATTAAAATAGAGAAATTATATTGTTTAGTTAACGGTAGCGTCTATCACCTATATGACTTTTAGTACAAGCTGCTTAGATCGCGGGATCTTATTCCTTGAGTGTTTTGGAAGGTGATATAAGTACATGCAAAAGCTTCAAAGTTGTATGAAGTAGGAATCTTAAATTAGTGTACTGTTGCACTTTCAATCGCGCACGCAAATTTGTTACAATTTGACGTGCTACTGCGTTCGAAGATGTCACTCTTTGCTGATACAATTTACAAACTATACATTTAAAAGAACTGCAAATTTATTAGCAGAGTCAATGAACCACAGAAGCCAACGACGCCGTCCAGCCTATAATAATAGAACAATTTATATTAAAACAAACCTCAGGATACATCAAAACTATAATGCCTCCTTGCTGTCTACTGTGATGGAGAAATAATACATGTTATTGTTAGGGAAACGATAGTTTTGATTTTCTAGATATTTTACATGCGAAAATGACAAATGACCTGAATAATAACCATATCGTCGCTGTTCAGTTTATTTCAGTGGACATTAAAACACAACAACGCAGGCAAACAATTATATTTCATGAAATGTTTAGTACAGGTTGTTTTGGCGTTACTGGCATTTGCCTCGTGCATAATCCAGTTTCCAGCTGCAATACCAGAAAAATACGGACAAATAATAGGACTTAATAGAATTAGCCGGTACGAAACACATTCGCCCGTGACTGCAGGAGCGGGCTGGTGCAGCGCTCTCTGTGATGGTTTGCTCGCTGGGTGGTTGTCTCTTTACAGCGCGTGGCCCCTCTCTGACGGATGGATGGTTCCCTCCCTCGCTGTTGATGCTTCACTGGAGAAAATGGCGGCTGCAGTTAGGCAGGAGCTAGCCCAGCTCATGAACTCAAGCGGGTCTCACAAAGACCTTGCTGGAAAGTAAGTGGTCCGTTACTTCGCGGAAGTCCCGGGGAATGTGCATGTTAAATGCTTAAAACACGACTGAGAAAATTATTTGTGATTTACGAAAAGCTCCGTGCTGGTAGGAGCCACCGTAACCCGGCCACAGACTCAAGTCAGTGAGGCAGCTAGTGAGCTAGCTAGATAGCCGAGTAATTGCATTTCCAGTTGGCACAAGATTGTTACCTATTAATCTGTTAACAGGTAAACTTTGTAAATCAGACATAGGAGGGGTCATGTATTGACATGAATTAAGCGTAATGAAATTTGAATAAACTTTGGGGTGAATGTAGCGTACAGTTAGCCTAGCTGTATGCTATGTCATCATGCTATTTACTATGTCGAAGCTATTTGGTAGTTAGCTAGCTACTTATCTATCTTGGTACTAGCCAAGCGGATGTGAATTATTATAACCGTGGGTTCTTTCGATTAAAACGTACAGTTAAAGTGAAGATTGGTGCTAGTTTTCCCTGGACAGTCAGCTAACATCTGACGACCACAGTCGGGCATCTGTAGCTGTTGCTGATAGGTGGACTTCACACTGTCTAATTCAATAGTATTTGTCGACAAACATCATTGAGTGATTTAGTTATATTTATTTATTTTTTTTAAATCAGTTTTTATCTATAATCATTAATGTCATATGTCATGTTGAATTTGAATTGTTATTATGACACTCAGGTCATGTTTGTAATTACTTTCATAACGTGAACTGAAATTGATGTTTTGCGTTAGTGTGATCATGGCAGACATCCTTCTCAGTATATTTAAATGGCAAATATCGCGCTTTTATAGGCTGCATCATTTACTTCAGTCAGATCTTTCACAATCTTGCTGACAGTTTAAGGTCACTGGGTTTTTGTGATTTCGCTATGCAGAATCTGGAATTATCTAAAAGTAGTGACGTTTGTCATATTTTTTTCTGGTGTTTCAGTATTCTATTTAGAAACATACTGAAATGTACAAATGCAAAATAAAGGGGTATTGCTGTTGGTGCTCTGGATGGAATTAAATGGCAGTTAATGGAAGCTTCCATGATTAAACACTGCAGATATTTTGTTTCCCTGCAGATACCGACAGATTCTTGAAAAGGCTATTCAGTTTACTGATGGGGAACAGCTGGAGGCATTAAAAGCATTCGTTGAAGCCAGTAAGTAGCCTTCTGCTCTTAAATGGGTGTACAAAACATCCAGAAGATTCTGTAACCTACTGTCTGCACTTTCTGAGGATATTTGAATGTTTTTTTTTTTTTTTTTACTTGTATGCATTTTTCTCGGGTGTCTTTGTCTTGTCATATAGGTATACTTATAAGCAGTGTTCTCCCCCCCCCCCCCCCACCCACCTTTCTTTTAGTGGTCAATGAGAATGTCAGCTTAGTGATTTCCAGACAGCTGCTGACGGATTTCTGCACTCATCTCCCTAATCTCCCTGACAGTACGGCCAAGGCGGTCTATCACTTCACCCTGGAGAAGATTCAGCCCAGGGTCATTTCTTTTGAAGAGCAGGTGAGGGGGTTCATTTGGATGGGTGTTGGGCAGAGGGTCACAATCGCTGTCGTCCACCTCTCTGTTTATGGCCCAGTTCAGTTCCACAGCCATTGCACGCTTATTATTAAATGCGTATATACCTCTGCACTTGTATTTTTGATGATCGTCACTGATTTCTTTTTATCAAAAGGATCTTTTAATTTCATCCATTCTTATTGTATCAGTTTTGCACGTATAAGATGTGCTGAAGGGTATCCCACTATTAGATCAAATCAGATTACTTTGTCATCATTCATAGTACAAATACAATAACATTGAAATGCAGATTAGCATCTGACCAGAGGTGCAGCAATAGCATTTTGTAGAGCATGTACAGAAACCAGAAGGGTATAGAGTGGAAATGTATGGTCACGTACAGATATATACAAGACTAAAAGGAGTCATATATAAAATGTATGAAATGTTATTTATCACGAATAGAAAACAACAATAAGTAAATGGATGCGATTTATGAGGTTATGCCTGAAAATTGGCATGACATGGTTCTTTCTTCACAGGTGGCTTCTATCAGACAGCATTTGGCAACCATCTATGAGAAGGAAGAAGACTGGAGGAATGCCGCTCAGGTTCTGGTGGGCATTCCCCTGGAAACGGGACAAAAGTAAGCTTATGGACTATGGTTAGGTAGACTTCGCACTCAGGACATCTAAACTCACCCTCAGATTTGTGTGCTGTGTTAGGAAATTGAGGAGGTTTTTGAACTTGCACCATTAAAAGTACCTAAGAGCAATTTCAATCTTGCACGCAAGTCCATATATATATATAATGTAATATATATATATTAAATACTAGCAGATCTTAATCCTAGATTGTCATATACCACCTGCTTATTTAAAGAAGAACCAGCACTGCAACTTATAAAGGTGTTCAACAGATCTTAATTTACACTTGGCATTTACCATCTGGTTATTCAAACAAAAACACCTAAATGCCAGTCTTATGAGCTAAAATTGAGGCACTGTGCTAAGTTTAATTGTACTTGGATTAATTGTAAGGCTAGTACATAGCGAACCCAAAATTTGTTTCATTATAAATGCATGGATGGTATATGTGTACTGTTTCCCCTTTCCCAGGCAGTATAATGTAGACTACAAGCTCGACACGTACCTGAAGATCGCTCGTCTATACCTGGAAGATGATGACCCTGTACAGGCGGAGGCGTACATCAACCGAGCCTCACTCCTGCAGAACGAATCTACCAATGAGCAACTTCAGATTCACTATAAGGTGCCTGATGTTGATTTGCATGCAATGCGACTGACTTGCTTTTTTTTGTTCCAGCAAAACATTGCCTGAACTTCTAGTTTATTGAGAAAGAATGCTACAGTCCATAATCCATATTTTGATGGATATCTGTATGAAATGATTGACTGCAAATGTTGAATGTGATCATGTCAGTCCCAGAAAGTGCCTGTGGTTAGTGACCATGGGGAATTCCCATCATGCACTGCGGAGTGCAAGCTAAGCTCACGGGGTTTCCTCTCCCTAGGTGTGCTATGCCAGAGTCCTGGATTACAGGAGGAAGTTCATCGAGGCGGCACAGAGATACAATGAGCTCTCCTACAAATCCATCGTGCACGAGAGTGAGCGCCTGGAGGCCCTGAAGCACGCCCTACACTGCACCATTCTGGCCTCGGCAGGTACGGCCGGTGCTCACTACACATGTTGGCCGATGGTGTTACCAGCAGGCACAAGCGCCATGGCGATATGGCCACGTGTCGCCAGTGATCGTGAGCAAAAGCTTGTTTGGTTCAAGTGATATGTCGGCTCCGAAGACAGCTCAGAAGGTGTCTCCTGAAGGCGTTTATGGGCTCTGCTACTAAGCACACGTTGACACGCCGACCATCAGGGTGCGTTCTCTCCCCATGCACAGGCCAGCAGCGCTCCCGCATGCTTGCCACCCTCTTCAAGGATGAGCGCTGCCAGCAGCTTGCCGCGTATGGCATCCTGGAGAAGATGTACCTGGACCGCATCATCCGGGGGAACCAGCTGCAGGAGTTTGCAGCCATGCTGATGCCGCACCAGAAGGCCACTACGGCAGATGGTCAGTCTCCAGGCACTGCACTCCCCCCAGCCACAGAATAATATTCCGCACAGCAGTCCCCTCACATCTGTGGGGACATGTTACACGAATGCCTGAAGTTGCAGATAGTACCAAACCATGTGTATATATTATAAATAATATAAATATATTATTATACATACATACATACATACATAATATTGTTTTTTCCTATACAGACACACCTATGGTAAAGTTTAAATTTTTTTAAATTAAAAAAATTTGTTTTTTAAAATTAGGCACAGTAACAGATTAACAATAATTAATACGATATTGATTTTTTTTTTTCTTGAACACAATCACATCAGGATGGTGCTAGATTTCATCACGCTACTCAGAACATCGTGCAATTCAATTTCTGTAATTTCCCATGTAATATTGTTGGACTGCAGTTGACTGCAGGTAACTGAAACTTTGGATTGGGGGGGGAACCGTTGCACACTGTATACTCAATGAAGTCAAAACTGCTCTGCCTTTTACTCCTTTTACAGTAGACTTAATTGACACTAAATGGAAATATTTAATAAGTTAATTCACTTTATTGTCATTTCACACATATGAAATGAAGATGCCTATGGAGCAGCATGCATCCAGAATAAGGAAGAGTTGCGATAGAGCACTAAACAGTAAATAGTGGGGCAAGGATAAAGTATAAAGTAAAGCGAAAGAATAAAACTTAAACTAGAAGGGAAAAAGTACACAACAGTACAAAACAATGTCTGCAAATAACAGAAACAGTGTAGTGCAAATATATTTAATGGGGTAAATCTTGTAATGGCTTTTTCCCCCCGGCAGGCTCCAGCATATTAGACAGGGCCGTCATTGAGCACAACCTGCTGTCTGCCAGCAAGCTCTACAATAACATCACTTTTGAAGAGCTGGGCGCCCTGCTGGAGATCCCTCCTGCCAAGGTAAGGGCTTGCAGTTCAAACGGAGCCTCCTCTGTGCACAGCAAAGTGGCCCCTACACTCCTGCTGTCACGGGAAAGCTCTCTGCACCTTGGCCCCGTTTCCAAATGGCCCGTTCCAGTTTCGGCCCTAGAAATGGCAGGTTCTGTCTTAATTGAAGAAGACTGAGAAATTGGTCACTATCGTATTGAAGAGTGGTTTGATGCATTCATTGCATTTTTTTTTTTGCATGTTTGTATGGTGTGGCAAGTTGTTTCTGTTATTTCATAGCATATAGTTGTTGGAGTGACAAGGTGAATTTCTTCCTCAGTCTGGGGAAAATTAACCCATTGGTCCATTTTCCCATCCTTCTGTTTATTTTGGAATTTCAAATTACGGAAAGCATGTCGGTTATTTTAAAATATGAGACGTTTTGGGTGGAAATTTTAACGTGTCTCTGACCTTTTGTCAGACACCCCTGTTTGAGAATTTAAAAGAAAAAAAATGTCCACGTTTTTGTGTTTTTTAATGCCAGCTTTATAGCAGCGCTGTGCCCGTCTCCGGGTGGCTTGTATTTTGAATATATGTGTGTCGTTGTGCAGGGCGATTGTTCCAATGAGGATGCCCCTGGTTACAGAGCCAACTTGGTAGGGAACAAATACACTACTTTACTAATAAATCAAGTGTGACCCAAAATGCAAACTAAAAACTGGAACCGGAAACGTGGTTGTCAGTTCTTCCATCGAAGACAAGTGTGTAATATGTGGAGTGCACTCCCCTTATAATAGCCTTGCTGCTGAAATATGGAATTTTATGGATCTATTAGATTTTACATACAATGGAAAGGGACCATTGGCTTCAAGCATAGTTTTTAGCGTTTTGATTCGTTCTTTCTTAAATTAGAGGAATTGAGTATAAATATCCAATATTGATGGGATATTTAGCCTTTATCCAGCAGAAGACTGTATTTTTTAATGTGATACTCAGGGCTGTTTGCCCTAAAGCAGGCTTTTATTGTTGTGTACGTGTTCTCTCTTGGTGAGGTTAATGATACAAACAGCTGATAAACAGCTTGGCAGTTATTTTTACTTGTGTAGGGGAAAAAGGTGACTTTTTTCCTAGGTAAGTAAATTCAAGTGCTACATAAAACCTGAATCTGCCTCTACTGGCTCCTGGCAAGAGAAGAGATGAGGCTGAGGCCTTTCGGGGGCCGAGTGACCTGAAATGAATCACACTACTAGTTCTGCAGAAGAGCACGAATTTATAATTATACATATTTATTTATATTTGACATTAGTCTGCTGTAACAACAGAGATTGACGTTCCTCCTAAAATCTGTCTGGTTTTTATAGCCCAAATGGTTTTACCCACTCTGATATAAATTCATTTTGCTGCTGAATATATATGTTTATTTTCATTATTCCCTTCAGTTTTGTAGTTCTGCAAAATAGCTTAGTTACAAATTTTTCTGTTAATGTAAGTTACTGTTTAGCGATCATTTCACCACCTTTTTGTTGATAAAATACATTAAGAGTCAAATTAATACTTTAATATGTGTAAGAATCTGTTGGTGGGCCTTTATGACCCTGATTATAATGGGAGTGAGCTGTTGTTTTGTAATATTCTGGATGCAACCAGCCAGCATTGCGAGCACTAATGTGTTCTTGGTTCAAAGTGTAAAAACGTGGTGCTGTGTACTGTCGCAGGTAGACTAACCTCTAACATGTCATTCATAATTGTCATTGAGCGGAGTTTCACGTGAGTGGTCTCGGCACACTAAACCTTGAAGCGAGTCTAAACACTGTTGTGTGTTGTGAGTGAGACACTTCCGGTCGTGTGCCTGTGTCTGATGGGGTGAGGCTAGATGTATGAGTGACCACCTCTGTTGTCGTCCACAGGCAGAGAAGATTGCCTCGCAGATGATCACAGAGGGGCGAATGAACGGCTTCATTGATCAGATAGACGGGATAGTCCATTTTGAGAGTGAGTATTCTTCCTCTTGGGGCAGCATTGGCAAAGTGATCTTCTTGGATGGTAATTAACTTGTCTTCAGAAATGTTACCGGTTTCCATAGCATCTCAAGGCGAGGTTTAGCGTGACTGTGTAGGGCGCATTAACGAAATCCAGTTTCCGGTTCACATACTGCTTAAAGTTAAGGGTATCTATCAGGATGTATTACTAGGAGTGTTCTTGATAATCAACAAACTCAATTGAACACTCTAGTAAATAAAGTAACATGCTTGATGATAATTTGCCCATTAGGCATGTAACGATGAATCGCGAATCGGTTAAAAAAATCAATGTAAATGTATGCCGATTTAAACTGGTTGATGTGGAAAATGAATCGCTACTTTAGGAGCACTTCACAGCTGTTAAATGTAACAGAGTGTTTCGGCTGTTTCCCCCGTTAGCACGCGAGCCACTGCCCACCTGGGACAAGCAGATCCAGTCGCTGTGCTTCCAGGTGAACAACCTTCTGGAGAAGATAAGCCAAGCAGCCCCTGAGTGGACAGCCCAGGCCATGGAGGCCCAAATGAGCCAGTAGTCGCCCTGGCCGGCTCCCTTTAACGGACAATGCTCTGACCCAGATCGCCTGCTCTGCTCCACAAGTAGGACAAAGGTTACAGAAGCACTGTTGAGTATCAACCAAAAAGAAAATCAGTCTTTTGACAAAGTACTCAAGTTAGATCAAAGGAGTTCACGGTTTCCCTGTGTTTTTTTTTTTTTTTTTTTTTTTGGTCCCCTTTCTTCGAAAGAACAATACTTTGTTAGACAGCTTCAGTCTCTGGATGTGGAATGTGAAAATCTAATAGCCTCTGTGTGTGCTTTGTGGCCTTAGGCCTGTCAGTAAACGCCACACTGTCTTGCTGGTTGCTGGTCAGCTGTGATCAGTTATTCTGCTGGAATGGTATGTGGATCTGCTGACCTCCGACCCTGAGATGTATCTCGCGGCTGGGCTTCTGACCTCCTCATGAGCGTGAATTCGGCAGTGTCCAGTCCTGCTCCAAATTGGCCCACACGGCTTGTGTCTTTTTTTTGATTTTATTAAAGAACTGGATTGAGAGTCACATTGTCTGGTGTTTCAGGCATCACTCGCACGCTAATAGAATCATAATTATTAAGCTTGGGCTCTATCCGTCAAGGACCAGGGCTGGGCATACCTACTCCAAACCTGCTGCGTAGGAGAATGTCGTCACCAAGGCTTACCGCATGAAGATATGAATCAAATGACCGAATTTGCACCGAAGGTAGCATATGGTAATTAAGCTTTGGACTGAAGGGAAAAAAATGAGATGGTTCATGGTAGTCCTTTATACATAAAAAGAATGGGCTGTTGGTTTCAAATGGACAATAGACTCATTTGTTCATATCTGGTGTTTACCCACATGCTTATTTTTCTGTCATACTAAGTGAATAATTTCCAACATTTTCATTGTAATGTGTTAAGATGTAAATCCTGGGCCTAATATCTGCCTAGCTTGTTTCACTGAATAAATTGTAAGTTGAAAGTGTGTGTCCAGATATTGCATAATAGCAGGATATGAGTGTGTGTGGCCTCTGGATCCGTAGGTGTGATGGTCATCTTCCTATTGGGCACGGATTGAAATGTGACCTATCAGGTTAGGGTCCCAGGTTAAAGCATAGCCTTACGTTTGTTCATATATATCAAATGTTAGACAATAGAGATGCATTATCTTAATAGTATAGCAAATGCAATACATGAGACTGACTTATTCCAGCGTTAGGACGATGGCAGAGATTAATTGCTAATTTTATGAGCATTATATTAATAAATTATTTTACCATCTCAGATAGAACATTAGATAGGTTTTTTTAATTCTGTTTGCCTGTAGCAGACGTCGCCCTGTGTGCGCGTGCGTGCGTGCGTGGGTGTGTGCATGCGTGGGTGCGTGCGCGCGCACACGTGTGTGGGGCTTTTTGATGCTGATTAATGCTTTTCATTTGCATTGCAGTTCATTTGCTATGCTTTTTCCCACTCATGGGAGTAAACTTGTGAGAACCCAGTAAGACATCTGAAGACCCCTCCGAGGCTGCTGTGTGTCACGCTGACGCTCGTGCACTTTGGCACTGAGCGTGTTCAGACATGGCTAGCAGAGGCCCCTCGTGCACTTTGGCACTGAGCGTGTTCAGACATGGCTAGCAGAGGCCCCTCGTGCACTTTGGCACTGAGTGTGTTCAGACATGGCTAGCAGAGGCCCCTCGCTCTCTTTTGCGTGCTTTTAAAGAATTTTTATGCTGCTTTTCATAAATGCCAATCTGCATTGGTCAGTATGAAATCCTCTCCTCCCCACAGAGTTTGATCATTGGCTTATGGGCATCTTCGCACCCGGTATGTTCTTGATGGACCCTGCTTATTAAGGAGCTGTGTACCGTTTGAATAAATGTATGTAAAGTCTTTAAACAGAACTGCTGTACGATCTCTTCCATTGGGATTCTCTACACTTGAAAAGCTGTTAAAGGATCATTTTGGAAATCAAAACATATAGTTTCATTTTGCATTGCCTTTACTATGCAACAAATGTTTTACTCATGTTTAACAGAAGTTTGTGGTATTTATATGTTGTTTAGTGGGAGGTGGTGTTGAGAAGGATCTGGGATGCTTTCGACTGCTGTAGCTCTACTGCTCACTGAAGTCCATAAACCTGTTAGTCACATGAAATACTAGCCAGTATTTGGAAGTGGGGTTCCTTTTGAAAAGGAAGCAATTTCACTTATGCGTTACTGGTGTTTTACATTTCTGAAATAAGTTCTTGTATTTGAGTATGGTAACTATTGTATTAGAGCAGGCTCATTGGCACTATATTATGTCTGTCTTGCTATAGGTAGACATCTCTAAAGAGATTCCGGACCACCATGAAGGTCGCTGTATCAACAGATGTTGAAAATAGATGAGTATATTAGGATTCCTCAAAGCATTAGTGTGGTTAGTACAGGTGTTTACCGCGTTGCCACTTTAATTAAAATAGACCAAATACGCTATTATCAATATTGCAGTTTAATCTCTTAAATTGATAAAAACATTGTTTTTTTACTTTAGCAAATTAATGCTGTGAATTTTATAATTTATTTGTTCTGCTGGCATTTAGATTTTAGCAACTTCAGCAATGAATAATATCGTCAGAATGGCGTAGAATTAATTTATCCATACTATGGGGTACTGAAAATTTAAAAAATAACTCCGAAAATATTCTAATCTTTTGCAAACTTGAACTGGAATTGACCAAATTTTGTGAGAAATCACCCCAAAATTTAAGCACTGCCACTTGGTGGCAGCAAAAGGAAGGATGACTGCACATTTACCATTGATCCACCCACTAATTCTAGACATTGGCTCGGTGTGGGAGCAATACATGGGGGGCAGGAGGTGATGGGGCTGTCATGGCAATACATTGTTGTTTTTTCAACAGCATCTTTTCTAGTTTTATGCAATAAACATAGGGTCTTCATTTTTTCAATTGAATCTTTAAACCTTTAGATACAGATTTAGATTTATTTAGTTATAAAAATATATTAATGTAATAATGGACATGGATTTCTTCCTTGTAAAAACTTTATCCCGATATGTTCAAGGTACGTAACATACTCTGCATCTTACACGTGTAAAGTATCATGACTGAAACAGCAAATGAATCAGTCACTGAGGTGTTGTGTGTTTCTTTTGATTGTCTTGGAGGCGACCTGAGCATTTGCTTTTAGAAGATGCCTTGCTCCTTTCGTTTCTCTATGTCTCTCTTCAGCTGACAGACAGAACATATGAAACAGCAATGGTGCACAAGGAAGTCCTTGCACAGGGATCCCTGGAGACAAAAAATGGCACAAAAAGTTATTAGTTATTTCTTATACAGTAATACAGGGCAGAACATTGCAGTATTGTTTCACACCCACAAACCTTTTGAACTTCTACAGTCAAACACACTGCCCCTGGACCCCGGCCCACTCTACGTCTTACAGCTTAATGTGTGCCGGGACATGCTTTGAATAGTGTGTATGAGAGGGAGGAGAGCTCACCTTGATGTTGTACTTGGTCCTATAAACACTCCGCATGGGCAAGCTGAAACCGCACAGGCAGCACTCATCCATGTCTCTGGCAATGGAGCAGCCCATGCAGGGAAGGCACCAGCAGCCATAGCAGCCTAGGCGGGGGTGAGAGGGGGTGCGACCTAGTCAACCGCCTGATCCGAAAACAGATTCACAAGTGATTGTCTAGTGACAATCGGCACTACGGTTAGAGTGAAGGACGTGCCCATCATGAAAGCTGCACTCACATGTGCCGCAGTCAGAGCAGAAACTGCACAGACCAGTTTGGAAGTCGGAAGGCTCGTATCTACCAGGTTGGTTGGTTACTGCCATATCGTAATCACTGGAGGAAAATTAACATTATTATCAATAACAGGACAAAACATATTACACTTTAAGACTATCTACCTTAATTCATTTTAATGTAGCTGAAGGCCAAATAAAATAGATTATTGACTAATTACTGTATGGATTTGGGGGTTATTTAAAAGGAAGTCTGAAGTAAGAAGGCCATTCTTAGATTTACATTGTTCAAACCAAAGTCTTATAGAAGGTACTTGTGAACATTATCAGTACTCAGCGAGATTATGAAGGGATTCTATGAAATGACCTCTTAGTGAGATGTAAGTAGGCCTAAAAATCTTAAAATGCCATCATAGCAGATGTGTGCAGGGCTGGATTAGTATTAAAAATTGGCCATTGACTTTGGGGTCCCCTGTGGTCATTTTTGCTGACCACGGGGGGTGGGGAAGGGGGGGTAAGTTTTGCCAGCCCACATACCCATCGACCCATCGGCTTTGGATGTGTGTGCAGTTGAAGATCACTTAAAAATGAACACGGTATAGAAAACCGATTCAGTAATGAGTCAAATATTTCACGGGTCAGTACTTTGAGACCTCTAATAAGTGGTGAACAGGCCGATGAAAACCATCATCCTCTTCTACAGACAGTGGCGAATTAACAAGCTGAGGGCCTGCTAGGCTGTACTTTCCATAGGCCCCTCTTCTGCCCCCACTCCCCAAAATGATACAACAATTAACTCTAGAACTGTTAAATATTAGTAACTATAAAATCATTTCTATATTCAAAGAGAATGCAAAGCTGTATAAAATGAGAGCAATCACACCAGAGGAACAACAACCCGGCAAGCTTACACTTTCACTTCAGTCATGTGCAGCAACCAGAAAGAGCTCAACAGAGACGTCGCTGAATGAAGGCATGTCAACAGCAGTAACCTGAGAACGTTACACTCTGATCCAGTGCGTGTCAACTGCATCCACAATGTGCATCATGGTCAGCATACACACTCAACTTTACAGAGAAGAGCAAATTCCGAATGAATATAAAACAAGTTCTTACTACTAAAATGCTTTTCTCTGCACTTTCCTGGCATTAAACTCATTGAGCAGGTTTGTAAAATCTATTTTACACAGGAAACAGACTAAGCATATGTATACTGCACATGTACGTGTACAAATACACAAGGGTATAAAAAGAGTGGCAATAAGAGATCCATTTAAGAATGGGTCTCCCTATTCAGTTTCAACCACTTATAAAAGGTCTCAAAGTACTGACGTGAAATATTTATGACTCATTACTAAATCAGTTTTCTATACCATGTTCACTTTTAAATGATCTTCAACTTCACACACATCCAAAGTGATTAATAAAGGATCACTTTAAAAAATAGTGGGGGGGAAATATGAGATGGCTAAGACCCCCCCTCCCCAGTCATTCTGGGCCCCTAGACCTAGGCAAGCCAGTTCATTAATCTGCCCTTGTGAAGATGCAGAATGGAATGGGTGTGGGCATATCGAAAGGTCAGCGTGTCCAAGGGTTATTTCTATTGGCCGAAAATGCTGTCGGTAAAGATTATTTCAGAAAGAGACCTGTGGCCTGTACTACGAAGCGGGGTTACCGGTTTATCGGGGTAACTTGTCGGATTTAAGGTACCACAGTTCAAATGGACTTCATATTTGCTTGCGTACATTTTGCCCAGACTACCTTAAATCCGACAAGGTATCTCATAATAGTTTTTCATGCTTAGTATTATTTGTATTGTAAAATAGCACTGTCAAGTTAATTGTTTGCAATTTTCATTGCACTTTGTATACTGAACTTTGTATATACACGATGCAGACAAAAGTATTTGGACACCTGGCCATTACACCTACAGGAACATTTATGACATCCCATGCTAAATCCATTGGCATCGATATCGAGTGACTTTTATCCACAACGCCCCTTAGCACTCAGTAATCCCGCTGTTGCTTTATGTGGTCTGTCACGTCATCAAAGAGTTTCTGTTGTTCCTTAAATGCTTCCACTTTGCAATAATACCACTTACAGTTGACTGTGGAAAATCTATCCGGGAAGAAATTTCACAAACTGACTTATTGCAAAGTTGGCATCCTATGACAGCACCACACTTGAATTCTATGAGCTCTTCAGAATGATTCTTTCACAAATGTTTGTAAACTCGACTGCATGACTCTGTACTTGATTTTATATATACCTGTGGCAATGGATCTCAATGAAACACATAAATTTGATGATTAAGAAGTGTGTCCCAATACTATTGTCCAGTAGTGTGTATGACAATCATTTTGTGTACCCGGCATAGTCGTCTGCACTGTCTTTAGAGTTGGGCTGTGTTTGAAATGTCCATTCACCCACACTATATAGTGCACTATTTAGTGAGTCGGCCATTTTGTAGTGCTGTTTGAATTCTCAACTGTAAATTTCATTCACTACAAAGTGCATTACATCGGTGCGAGGCACACTGAAATGTAGGTTACAGAAGCTGTACCCACGTCAGTCGACATCACCCAGCTGCAGCTGAGGGGATGGGTTGAGGCAACACTCTTTTTTATTGATACACCCACCATTCGACAAGCCTATAAACATTTCGACATGCCCGTAAACCTTTCAATACGCCCACTACTCCAGGATACAGAGACCTATAGAGTACTCCGAGAAAATGGCTATTCAGCCATTGCAATAATCACCATTATTTCAGTAGCAGTTCTAGTCCGGCTAACATTGAATAGGCCTATTGATAAAGTTTAATTATCCAATTTCAGTATGTTAACCGATATGTTGTGCATCTCTAGATATTGTATGTTACATACTTCATATTGATAGTATGTAATGCAAAATAATAATAATGATGACGATGATGATCATGATCATGATCGATGCAATAGTTCAACTGTGTGAGATATAGTTTGAAATATTTAATTAATCAGATTTGCATCATGTAAAATAATCCTTTTAACAAAATCACAAAATTACTTAAAAATATATGTAGAATATTACACAATATAATACGTTTTACTAAATTATTTTAAAATAAAAGGACACATTACATTAAATATTGAAATATTCATTTATTAATTTATTTATATAAATATATTTTTATATAATTAATTTTGAGTATTATGGCATTCCATAACATTGGTTGCACAGAATGTCTCTGAGTAAAAAGTCAGTATTTGGCTCTGAAATATAGCAAAGTTAAACTAAAGTTGCAACAATTTAAAATAGGCCTACTCAAGTGAAGTACAAACTGGGAAGAAAACTCACCTACTTAAGTACAGTAACAAAGTATTTGTAGCATACTTTGTTACTTTATACCTCTGATTTAGACACTTTCCTGATAAGTAGTTTTACATTTAACTTTGGTGCAAAAAAATATTGCTCAATTAAATTCAGCATAATAGATCTAAAAGAGCTTCAAGTTCATGTTAATTTTTGATTTAACACATTGATCTGACACAAACTAGAACATCACACTATAATTACAGTAACATACTATCCAACATTAAGTAGTTTTAGACATTTTATCATGTTCTTGACAACATAAAATCTTTACGACATGAAATTTCACACACATAATTGCAACCCCTTGAGTTCCATGCACCGATACATAAACTTGATCCTACCTGGAATTATGTATATTGAGTGGGTCTTACTATATGGATTAAAGTTAGAAACCTACAAGTACAGGAGTCATTTTTATACACTTGCTGGCACTGAATGATTAACTTTTACAAGCACTCGACCATACCATTAACGCAGTTTTATTGCATGGAAAAAAACACAATGCCAGATTACACCTAGTGCACTGCACTCGTAGATAATAATAATAAAACTTATATTTATATGCAGTTCCTCATATTAGGTCACTTTAAATTACTGTATTGTTAGAATTAAGAATTATATCATTTTTATTCTATATAAAGTACTTATAATTTAGTTTCGGTTAACTTTAGGTAAAAAATTTGTTATCCTGATTTATATTCTATGTATAGTTTTCTGTATGACGCATTTGTAGAAGTAACGATCCAAAGTAACGATAAGACAAATATTGGGAGAGGTGTCATTGTGACTTGCTGTGAAAGTTCCGTGCTAAGAGCAGCTTCTGCACCTGTTGAAAAAGTCAGTAATTATTTACCTTTTGACTCCAACAACAGTCAAAGTCCACCTTTTCTAACGAATATAACATGTGCTGTTCAGACTGTTTCCCTGGACACCTTAAATGATTCTGCCATTCCTATAGCTGAAGTACCTGAAATTCACACACTGAATCCTTGGCCACCTGTTAGCTATCTCATGCTAGGGAAAAATCTCACATGCCAAAGTAATGATTGTGAGGTGACACATACTGCCAGTTGACTTTTATCATAATATTAATCCCCTTTGTAGCTGTGATTGTAAGTTTACAAAATTTAAAGTCCTTTTTCATGTGGTATTTCTGTTACATGGTCTACCTCTTGTGTCATTAAAATCATGAATTTTAAACCAATTCATATTTTTGAAAGTTAGTAATAATTTGATATATTTAATGTCAACCACATAAATTGCATCCATCCTAATGAAATTGATGTACAGACTACAGAGACAAATGTGTGTCTCAGTTTAATATTCAATATTATTAAAAATATTATAAATATGGCCTAAAACAGAACTGTTAACTTCTGTAAATTCCACAGCATCATAGCAGACTGAAGTGAGGAAGTCTATTTCCTGAGCAGCTGAAGCATAGCTGTTTTGTTAAGCCTCCCTGGGATTCCTGGAAAACCCCAAACAGTAACATCATCTCTCTCTCACATAAAATCATCTGCTTGTTAAATTCCATTCATATTTACTCATCTATCTGATGCTTTTATCGAAAGTGACTTACAGTAGAAGGAAGGGTTACAATTCATTCGTGCTCCCTGGGATATGAACCCACAACCAATATGTTGTTAGCACAATGCTCTACTTGTTGGGCAAAATACCAAATGCAGTGCGATGGATGTCTTTGACCTCTGGCCACATACTTTGCTGAGTGGGTGGTAAAGGAGTGGCACGATGTACTTATCATGGTCTACTGCATGTGATAACAATTCAGGTCATGATTTTGGTGCTTGACAGTAGAAAAGGCAATATAGGTTTTGTTAGGATTCATAGAATTCAATTATATAAAACAAGTTTGAGAGTATACCTCAGCTAGGCAAGAAAATAAATGACTAAACTGAATTAAAGTGTAAATACTATTACTTGCTAATGTGTTTGTCGGTTTCCTGGCATTGAGGTTACTTTATGGTGTTGCCATAAATCATCAAAGTAAAAAAGGAGTGGTTGAAAAAAAACACAGACAAAACGTTCAAATTCCAGAAAGGTGTCCAGCTGTCCTTTACGTCTGCATTTATTCAGTCAAATACCATTTATCAGGGGTTATAAAGATAAACTAGGTTTGTATGAAATTGTAAGCTTGCAATCCTTCCAGGTTGTTCCCACTCCACGCAACCCTCTACTGAATAAGCATTTTTAAGATGGACAACAGACCATACACTAACCTTTCAGTACAGCAGAGGTATAAATCAATTCCATGTCAAAGCAGTCATGAGTTATAAGGCTTACATTTGACTTACGTTTACTCATTTGACCACAAGGTGTCGCTATGAACAAACGATCCAAAACTGACTTGTCGACGTTACATTTATCTTACATAAAGATATTCCGTAAAATTCACTTAATTTTGAAGTCGACAATCATAAATGATGTGCATATGAAATTCTGAAAGCTTAATTTTGAATACATATTGAGTCGAAAGTTAATTGCATAAACAGTACTTTATAATAAAACAGTCGCATCCCTACTAATGAGTGCGATATGGATTGCGAATTAATACAGTACAATAACATTTTGCCTAATACTAAACTGACGAAGGCGAAAAACTTGGTTATCACTATAACACTATTCTTTTAGTACATAGGTATAGTCCTTCACAATAGTTCATTCATCCATACTTCCATCCTCCAAGTTAGCTTCGAGTCTACTCCAGGATGCCCAGGACACACTGCAGCATACACATAAAGGTGGTTAGTGGAGCAACGCATTTGAAAATATGTTTAACAGGCAGTTTATCGTGCGGCTGTTACACTGCCACAGGGGGTCGCAAAAAGTATGCATAATATGTCACAGTTTATTAATTTACGAAGCAATAACTTACACACACTGAGATGTTTTGTACTAGTACGTTAAATGAACGTTCATATAAAATTATGTTTGTGATATACGTATTGTACAGTTAAACGTTTAATACATTGAAGCTATAAATATTTCTGACATGATTTTTAAACAACTGTAAGGTGCATGGTGCATATCCAAATGATATATATAAGTGAATAAGTGAAGAAAAAGAAAATAAATATCATTTCTATTGCGTCTTCTTCTCGTATTTCACTGCTATCGACTTGATAAAGTGTAAAGTTACTCACAGCCTATAAAATGAAAGATATCTCTGCGTTACGTGTTATTCATTTTAATTCTGCACGCTTCGTTTCTCGTATAATAACTGAAAATTTAGTTCAAGATATTTATCATTGTCAGCGTTATACATATTCGATGAATGCCTGCTATGAATATTGCCATCCAGAAGACAATGTGCATACCACGGAATAAACGTTATACAAGTATAATGCATTTGTCATTCATAATGAACACAATGCCAAACACACATTACTTATTTTACAACATTTATAAATCCCAGCTTACAAACCATGACTTATTGCTGCCTCAACATTTTAGAAACACACTGACCACTTGTTGTTACATGACCACCTCGACATATTAACCAGCAGAATTAAGGTTATAATTTTACAAAAACCCTGGCAATGGTTGATCAAATGAATAAACTGCAACTCTACAACTATTGTTCTGGTGGTCTAGGTGACAGCACTAGGAGGACCGTAAAGCCTCGGTTATGCTGTTGTGCACGTGGACCGTCCCCGTCGTCACCCTTCGCGCGATACTACCTCGGCGCATGCGCACAGCTCGGTCTAAGACATCTGCAATGACGTCAGCCAGCCTCCCAGCCTAAAGCTGCCAACTCCGAGCTGCTCGGAACTTGGCCATAGGCCGGATAGTGTAATAAAGGGAGCTACTTCAACTCAACTTTGCGTATTCCATGCACTGCTTCAATGTATTTTGGTACTGTTTTTGCAGAACATTGGTGCTTATGTGTTTCAGCAAAGCAAGCAAACAAACAAACACATAGACGGACAATGAAATGTCTTTAAACATTGTCACAAACAAATAAATTATAGAACTTTTTTCTTTTTGGGGTAATTGAGTTGATGGAATAACATTTTCTGCTAAGTCAATTGATTCTGTGAAGCTCCTCAACTCACGTTCTTTTTTCCTTTAAAGGAGGGGAAGTACTACAGGTTTTTTTTCGACATGAAAGTTGCAGGCAAGGTTTTAAAGCGAATGGGAAAGACGAATTGAGTGCGGAACTTCAGTGCAGACAAGTTCTATTGTCTGTATCCTCAACAGTAGGTATTGCCTCTGATAATTAAGGTAAATACTGTACCTATCTGTTCGTGCAGTCAGTGAACTAAACGATGCATTTCCCTGGGATGTCTGGAAGATGATTAAGTGTATTATATAAGTACCATAAAGGTACTTTACAGAACATCAGTAAACAAACTTGAAGCAGCACGTTATATTTGTTAGTGCAGAAATATTATCTTGATTTTGTTACATTCGTTACGACCGATTTAATTATGGCGTGCGTTTTATGATTTTTGTGTCTCACATCGACACATTTATATTTCTGTGGTGTTTGTAATGTTATGCATTTATGATTAAATAGCGTAAATGTGTTTTTAGAAAAAATGTGTAGACGATGGAAGAAATGTGGACAACATTTATGCAAAATGCACATATATATTTTTATATCACTGGTGTACAGTTATATTTGAAATGAAAGTGAAGGCAGCCTCCCAACTTGTCCTCACCGCAACACTCGTACAGGTCCGGCGAACTCTTGTGCCCGGTTAAAATTTGGTTTAAAGTGTTGCAGTTTTCGTCAGATTTAAAATACAGTTTACGCATTGACTTTTTAAGTTTATTACGATTCCTTCCTTTGTATGGTATAAATGCATACCTGGCACCTTAATATATGTATAACTATTTGGGTACCTAAGGCATGGAAATGTTATGTAAAGTTAATATTTATTTTGGAATGATTGTCTGAGTTTTGATTTTAAAAAATCCAAGCCCCCGTTTCAATGCACATCGTTTTAGCGGAGAGACGCTTGTTTTTATTTGAGCCGCCGGTGTAATGCATTCGAGCTGCTTGCCAACTGTCTGGGTCACACGCGTTTTAGCCAAATAGATTTAGCGGTGCTGTCTGGGGTTGTGCTGCTGGATGTTAACTTTACTAACCCAGACAAAAAAAGTTCAGCCCTACTACTTGAAGGATATGGATCCCATCAGCACAAGGCAGTCTGCAGAGGTGCTCCAGTAGGGATCTGATGATAGTTCTGGCTCCGTTGTCTTGCCAAGAAATTCCAAGCATGACGTTTTATGAAAAGTTCATTTAAAACGCACCAAAGTTCCTACATTTCTATTGCAAACATTGCACATCGCGGACAATCTATAGGCTGTATATATATAGCTCAGAAGTGTTTGGGGGAAGTGTATAACGGATTGCATGTTCTGGATTGTGTTCCAATATATCTCACTATTTTCATGTATGACATCTCAATGATTTTATTTGTGCAAACAAGTGGTACCCATGCATAACTCAGTTACCGATTGTCCCGACCGTATCTCACCGCTGCTGGTTTAATTAAATGGCTGGCTTCAGGAGGACACGCGAATTGCTGGACAACTTTACAAGGATTTAAAAACCTTTGCTTGCGGTATGTGAAACGCATGCATTTCTTATTCGAGTTATTGGCAGACGTCCCCGTCTTGGGAGACGCTGTGGTTTGTCATGTACATTAGGACTGTTGAGAGAAGCCCTGCAAGTTTTGCAGTTTGCTGTAGTAAAACGAGACCGGGCACTTAAATATTATACTATATAAAACGGTATTTGCTGTTGCGTGCAATTAAACATCGATTGAAATACTGTTATAATGGTCATATTAAATGAGCATTAGATTGGTGTTCCATAGTGCACACTGATCAATGGTGATGATAAAATCAGAGTAATTAGTATTAGATAGCCAGGTATTGTGTTAATAACCAGGTTTCAGAGCAGAAACAGAGTTGGTCTTTTGCACTGATACTATGCCTCCATACTTCTCTTAATTCTCCACGTTTATACGCAGAGGCTGTGGATGTAAGTAAGCTATCGGCTTGCAGAATGGCAGTTTGCTTTTCAGTTCTGGCTTGGCGTCCGCAGCGCAGTAAAATGATCCTTCAATGAAATAATCTGTTAGCGCCAGATGTTGCGTCGCCTCGAGACGCTCGCGGAAATTGCAGCGCGAGCTTCTTCTTTTGCTTCATCAATTTATTTTGACTAGTACTTGAATCTCGGAAGGCTGCCCAGCAACACAGATATCCAAAAACAGTGCCTCTTCACCCCGTTTTAAGAAGACAATGCGGCATTGAGTACTTTCAGACTGTCCAACAGGCTTGTATCGCCTCTGCAGTTTAGTAAAGTAACAGTGTTGATCTGTTGATACTCACTTTATTTTTGTCTAAGATACTTTTACTTTGTTTTAAAAATGTCTTCTGATCACGTGATTTTTGCAGTCGTGATGTCTGAAATGATTAATGTTTACTACCAGGTACACAGATGGATTGTTCAGGATTCACCTCCAGTATAGAGCTGCTGTTCCGGAATTACTTGAAGTGATCCGCCAATGGATTCCTGCATCTTGCTTGGATGAGATGAGAGTGGACGCAGATGCGAGTAGAAACTATAAGCCGCCACTGTCCAAAAAAAAAAAAAATAACACAACAGTCTGAGGGAAAAAAAGCTATTTAATTCATAGACCATGGACTTGTTATGGCAAGATACTGGATTGAGCGGATCTTTATAGCCCAACTGTAACCCCCAACCCCAGCTCCATGTTAGATCTTCTCTAAATTATGGAAATTTTGTGGAAGACGCTGACTTGGATATTGAGCCTTGCCATGGCTGCTTCTACATTTCAAAGCTTCAACAAAATGTCACACAGTTCCCAAGGTAGGCTCACTGTCAGGTCAGGACACTGACATCGTATAACTTTTCTTGTTATGGATATACTTTGATCACCCTTGTTATTTCTGATGTTTTTTTTTTTCTTATATTAGTAGTCTGGCCATTTTTAAGATGTGGAATTTTTAGATCGCCTGGATTTTGCCTTCTGTTAGAGGCCGAAATAATTACAGTGTTTGCCGGCATCATCGCCGTCATTGTGAAGGACTCTGTAATTTGAATGTGGCCAGCAGTGAGACAGACAGGTTCGACACAAACCATGGAAGCGGTTCTCCATCCTTGGGGCTACGCTCTCAAGCTCGGTCTTTAGAGGGCAGTACCTTTGTGGCGTTTTCACTCTGAGTTATTCCTGATGGCAATTAGTGCAATCAAGCTGCTGAAGGGGTGGCTGCATGCGTAGGGGGAAGTAGCTTTCAGTGGCACTGGTGTGATAGTTCTGCTTGTTGGGGCGACACCCCGGCCTCTTAAATAAAGAATGAGTTCTAGTGTTCCTTAATTAAGCATGTTTCTCAGTAATACTGTAAATCAGTGTTTCTCAAATCAGTCTTCGGGGACCCTTAGACAGTCCATGTTTTCGCTCTCTCAGAAAAATGATAGCAAAAATATGGCAGGGAACTCGGGTGAAACAAAAACGTGGACCGCTGGGGGTCCCTGAGGAATGAGTGAAGAAACACCGCTATAAATGATGAAAACCTATAAAGCAGAACACAGCCTCAACCTCAACAAGGTGTGGCTGTTGACCCCGTGCAACATATGACTCTTTGGATAGTAGTATAATATGATTACCTCATTCAGTCCTCTTTTTCATGCGTAATATCACTCATCCTTTTGTTCTTCGCACATCTTATACTGTGTGCTGATCATGAAATGTAAGCTTTTCAATTTACAAGTGACCACTGCTTGACCACATGATATCTTAGGCAAGCTCTACATTTCTTCCTTCGGGGATTTGTGCTCCTTATTCACTGTAAATGACTTCTTTTCCCTTTCTTCTCCTTCTTTGGCTGGCCATTTCACCTGTTCCCCTCTCTGGCCGGCTTTCTCACCTGCTGCCCCGTGGGGGCCGGCGCCGGGGAACGAAGAGGAGTACCTTTCCTACCTTGAGCACTACCAGCTGGTGGTCCCCATGCAAGTGAACGAGAACAGCGAGTTTGTAAGCTACACTGTGAGACACTTGGAGTCGGCACGGCAGAGAAGGGGGCTGGAGCCGGTGAGCCCAGAGCTGCCCGAATCGCGGCTCTACTACAGACTCTCAGCCTACGGAAGGCACTTTCATTTGAACCTAACGCTCAATCACTACTTGGTGTCAAAACATTTCACTGTAGAATACTGGGGCAAAGATGGAGCAGAGTGGCGGCATGGATATGTTGATAATTGCCATTATGTTGGATATCTGCAGGATCAGCACAGAACTACGAAGGTGGCTTTAAGCAACTGTAATGGCCTGGTGAGTACGGTTTAACTTCTGACAGACCTGTGGGTTTGCTGAGGAGGTGCAGCAGGGGCGAGCCGGCAAGGCTGTGTTCATCCGCCCTTTAACCGTATCGCTGCTTCAGCTCCGGCTCTGCCGTGCTGCCTTGGCCGCCCTGGGCCTTGGGGTCGTATAGAAGGGCGTCAGCACAGCAGGTTAGCGGGGAGAAAAGGCGCCAAGCGATGGGGCGGCTCGTGGGACTGAAAGACGAGAGGCTCTCCCCCGCCAGTGGCACGTGGCTAATTTGCATATGGCTCTGGGCGCTGCCTGACGGCGTCACTGGGGGGCGGTGGGCGGCACACCTGCTCTGTCCCATTCATTGTGGAAGGGAGATCTCCAGGAGAAAAGAATCCCTACTTTTCTTGTATTTACTACTGATTCTGGGCTTAAGTGGTTTTAGAATTAAGCAAGGATGCTATTTTATATAGATGTGACGCTTAGATTTTTAGATCTAAAAGTTGCTTAGAATTGTTTTTGTTTTTTCTAAGCCTGAGATGTCTCAATGAAAGAGAAAAGGTTTCAAATTTCTTAGAAGTGCTACAGTCATCATCTGCAGTCATTTTCTTTAACTATATATATGTTTAAGCCTGCGGACGTCATGCATTGCATTAATATTGTTTGGGATCTGACCTCTTGCATTCCTATAGACCCCAACAACAGAATCACATCCATGAAAAACACTAACTGGGGGACAGATTCCAGAAATTCTAGGGAGCTAAGTGTCAATAAAGAAAGTGCTTTTCTGCAAGGATAATGCACTAGTTGAGGGCTATTATTTAACTAATGCGAATACTCGTAGGCATAAATCTCTAGATAGTTATGCTCTGAGACATTCTGACTGGCCAGCTTTGCCACATTTACTGAAGAATTTAACGCAGCCATAAAACCGAGTCCTTTTTCTTTGAGCACCCAAAACACAGTGAAATGGCCTATTATTGTCCTGCCAACTGCAATAATACAGAGAAACAGAATTTGCTTTACTATTGTTTTCCTGCACCACAAGCTTGCAGTCAGAAATGCAGCAGAAATAATAATAAAAAAGCTTGGAAGTGTATCCAGCTGTATGTATTGTCTTTTAAAATGCAAGACATATCTAAAACAAATGTGCATATTTTGTGCTGTAAATGCATTATGAAGTGTTTTTATGTGTACTTGTTTAACAATATCAACTGCTTTAAATGTTTTTATTGTGGGTTTACCAACTGAAAATATGCCAACATTTTTTCATAAACAAATACTAACTTTTACTGCTGACTGAGTATCAGGGCACAGAGTTGTGTATTTTGGTCACTGTCCCAGGAACTATGCTATTTGTTCATTTATAATTGACTGTTTTAGCTTTAATGATTAAATTGTTTTGCATCGTGGGATGTTTTTACAGTCGACTTTAGCTTTAATAGTTTTCAATTATGATGCGGCATTTTTAATTTAGCTCGGAATTGACCCGTGTCTGTGTGTGTGGTCAGAATCTTTTACAAGCGAAAGCCGCTGTGTGAATTACAGAAGCTGCCGCTGTAACAAACAGTTATCAGTTAATTGTTATGAACAGTTTGGAACAGAACCAAACAAAATGGCCTGTGTACTGCAATGAACTGTGTGTCATGTGACCTCAGACAAATGTGATGAATGTAGTTGCAGTTTTCTGTGACTAGGATGAAAATACTGGTTTAATAAATAGCAGTTTTGCCCATCCAAGGTCTTACACATACATAGAACTTACATAATTGTGCTGGAATGTAATGACATTTTATTAGTTTACAAACACAATGATAAATTAGTACATTAGTGCTGCACATGCAGCCAGGTATTAGATACATTCATCAGTTACCATCCCTGTGGGTGGTAGGTCATATTCAGTTCTTTGTCTCTGCAAAGACCTTGGATGGAATTGCAAATACATTAAAACGTTGCTCTGATGCTCCATAACCCCTCTCTCAATGTTTTTCTTTTCCAACAAGCATGGTGTTATCACAACAGAGGAAGAGCAATATTTAATTGAGCCACTAATGAATATATCCTCCAAAAATTCTATTAATTTTAACCTTCGAAAAGGACAACTGCATGTTATTTATAAGAAGTCTTCCATCCCTCGGCCACAAGATCTCAGCGACGAGCTCAGTTGTGGTGTTTCAGGTTGGTGGACTCCCGTCCCGGCCATCTGGTCAACTGACGTAAAGGGACCACTACACGTAAAAGATAAGGAAATGTTGGTTTCTGGCACATCTTGAGAGTGGAAATAGCTACAGCTTTCATGTTAGAGTCACTGTGTAAGGGTGTCACACTCACGTCGCCATACTGCATCTTATGCATTTGCGATTTTAGCATTTTAGCATTTTAGCGCGCTTGCCAGCACTTTTTGTCATTTAGCTATTGGCTTTCACCATATTGGAAAATGAGTGATTTTGAGATTTTTAGAAGCACAAGGGAAAAATGAACAAGCTTCTAGTGGGACCTGTAGTGGGGACAGAGGTGGACATTAACCTGGATGTCCTAGCGAAGATGATAATTTGAAGGTAACCTATGACTTGTGGCAACTGGTTTCTCTTATGGCTTTTTTTTTTTTTTTTTGCGCAGCAAGCCGCATGCAGATGCAGGATTTCACCGTCAGGTTCAAAAGAGATGCAGGGTCTCTCTTTAACTATGTGCTGTACCCCTGTTCCTCTGGGCATTCCCACAATTAGGAGAGGAAGATTAGAAGCAAAATATCATACCCAGTCCAGCAGTTACAGTGACCTGCCTTGCAAACAAAATCTAGTAAATGTGATTAAAGGTGGATAGACAGTTAGAAAACTGAACTATACAGCCTGTGTGCTTACACATATAACACAGGGGTAGATAGCTAGAGTCTGAACCATGGTAATGCAAACTGGCACTGTTTAGAATAGATCACACTTAATGTGATTGTAATTGTAATTGAATTGACTTGAATGAATCACAGCATAGTTCCCCCCATACAGACCTCACAAGAAGCGGGGCCCCTTGTTGGCCTAGGGACCCGCAATCTGGCCCTCCACCCCCCCTGCCGATTAACAGCAGCGTGGGTGGTGTCCGCCGGCAGAAGCGGTCCATCAGCTCAGAGCGTTTCGTCGAGACCCTCGTGGTGGCCGACAAGATGATGGTTGGGTACCATGGCCGCAAGGACATCGAGCATTACATCCTCTCGGTGATGAACATTGTAAGTTTGATCCCGGTTTTCACCAGGATGCGCTGATATCATGTGACTGATAACTGCGTCATTTTCAGGTCCCAGTCTTGTAACAGAACAGATTATATGGTCACAAAATTCCACATGTGTACCAAGCCCCGCTTTTAATTTTGATGGGTTTTTTGTGTTGATTTAAGATTTTATAGTTTTGTTTGTAACAGTTTATGTCTGGAGGAAGAGTACTTGCATTGATTTTGGGAGGAATCACATAGGAAGCAAAGTCTCTAGCAATGAAAAATGCAGCAGCCGAGGATGCTTCTGGATCGGCAATCTGCCCACGCGGCGACACCGTTTGTCTGACTTTGTGTCTTTTTTTCTTTTCTGGAGGTCAGGTTGCCAAACTTTATCGTGATGCCAGCCTAGGAAACGTTGTGAACATTGTTGTGACTCGACTCATCGTCCTGACGGAGGACCAGGTGAGGCCATCCTTTGTCGCGCCCGATGGCTTTTCATCGATCATGCACACACTTTCATTTCTGCGAGTGATGAAAGTCGTCCTCATGCTCTCGTGTGTAGCAGAGTAGTGATCATCCATCCATCCATCCATCCATCCATCCATCCATCCATCCATCCATTTTCCAACCCACTTAATCCTATTGGGTCGCGGGGGGTCCGGAGCCTATCCCGGAAGCAACGGGCACGAGGCAGAGTAGTGATTATATTTATCATAACTACAATTATGAGTGGAGACAAATTCGATTTCCTGTTTCTAGGCGTGTCCGATTGCACTTCTGCTGCGACGGTAGCACTCACTTCGCAAGAACTTTTGGTTTTTATATGTGGAAATTCAGATTCAGATTCAGATTCAGGTTCAAATTACCCTGTTTATCCCCAAGAGGAACTTTTTGTGTTGCAATAGCCGTTTATGCCCTTACAAAAATTAACCATGGTTTTACTATGATTTTCATGGCTTTTTGGGTAACTATGGAAACGATGACTATGGTCTTGGTTTTGCTACAGTTAAATCCTAGTATAATCTTGGTCATGTTTTACTATGGTCTTTTCAAACCTTGTTTTTTAAAACCATAGTAGTACCATAGTTACTATGAAGTGCTATGGATGGTAGTACTTTGGGTAGTACCAAAGTACCATGAGGTACCATAGTAAAAACCATAGGAAACCATAGTGAATTTTCATAAGGGTGTAAATGACAGCATAGACATGAAGTAGGCATAATGGTAAATACCAAATTACAAAAATATATATGTACAAATATGCAAAAACTCCATCACTAGATTAAAAAAATAGCATTACTGCTAAGATATACATTAAGTGGTCAAAATAAATGTAAATGTGCATTGTACATTGTGTATTATGCATTGTGTATTGCCATAGTGGAGGAGATTCCTCTTCCGGCACAGAGAGAAGTTGTTGGAATGTCTTTGGAGGTCAAAAAAAACTTTGGTTAGATCTCCCTCATTCCAGTCCATGTTTTTAACGAGCAAATCTTGTATCCAGCCAAAAAAAAAAAATTGAAATAATTGCAGCACACCTGCATGTATAAAGTGGCTTGAAGGCCGACGTAGACATTGTTGACGTAACTGTCGGTCTCGCCGTCTGGGCCGGCCGGATCCTCGTACCGGCTGTGGGTCACGTGAACTCATGTGCTGTCTGGCTTGGAAAGCTCACAAAAACAATGGCCGACCATTTGCTCAAAGAGTTTGGGGGGGGGGGGGGGGTAGGGAGCCTATTTTAAGCAGTGAGAGGCTGGCCGTACGAGGCCGGGGGACTGTTTTATTCGATTGGCGAGGACGCTGCCGTATGGCTACCGCCCTGAAAGATCAAATGAACTCAAATAGAGATGTGCTCCGACACTGCCCCTGAGAGAAGTTTAGCTTTAAGATCTTTTTTTTCCTTTTCTTTAATGGAAGAAACAGAGATTGGATTCTAGTACCTGTTTTTTTTTGTGTGTTTCAGGGATCATGTCATTTTTTCACAGGACGGAAGCCAACTGAGCTTTCCATTGCGAGGACCTTCTCTTTAAGGTGGAATGTAGTGCGAACTGACTGTTATCTATGGGGCAATGAGAGGTTGCTGACGTGAAAGGCAGTTTGCTGAAAGCAAATATTTGTATATACCAAACAGACATAACAGACGTGTGTAGTGTAGGTAGTGCTTTCAGGTTTTTCCCAGACCATTGGTTGGGAGTTCCGGGCATTTTCAACACTTTAGTTTTAATGTGAATCAGAGTGCAACTGCTGTGGGGGAATTAAAGGCCTTTAGGAACTTAGTTACCACATTTTGTCTGAAATATGTGTAGATTAAGGGGATCCTTGTACAGATTGAACAATTAATTTAATTCACAGTTCTGTTTGCTGGTTGCAGCTCTAGGTATAAACAATTGTTTATGCTGGTCACATGGCTGTAAATATACACATTTCATTTGGTTGGCATGAGATAAACTAAGTAAAGTATGGTGGCTCATTAGGTAGCACCGCCGCCTTACGCCTCCAGGGTTGGCGGTTCACATATGGGCTCTACTTATTAGGTGAGGCATTTGCATGGTCTTCCCATGTCGTCTGGGGTTCCTACTCCAGTATAAAAACAGGCATTTTCTTCATTTGGTATCGAGGAATTTCCTGTTCTGTGAGTGTGTGTCCTGTGATGAACTAGCACCCCTGCAGCCTTGTGTACAATAGCCGGTTGGAAGATGGATGAGATGAGTGGATGACATTTGAGTATGACAACAGATGCTAGTTGCTTTGTGATGGGTGTTTTTCGATGTAAAGTTCAGGTGATGCTGATCATGGAGGAGCCTCATTTCGACTGAGCCTGGGTTCTGTGTTGTAGCCCAACCTGGAGATCAACCATCATGCGGACAAGTCCCTGGACAGTTTTTGCAAGTGGCAGAAGTCTATCCTGTCACATCAGGGAGATGGGAACAGCATTCCAGAGAATGGGATTGCTCATCACGACAATGCGGTTCTTATCACCAGGTAGGTGTTGGAAGCGTGGGACTTCATGTCTTATTTGATACGTAGTCACGTTCTTGACATGTCCTGCAGAAGGGCCGTGGTATTCTTTTGTGGTTATTTTACTTTGGGTGTAAATGTAGGTTGTTTTCTCTGTGGTATTCTCCTGTTGGATCCCTAAATTTGGGTTTATTTTTTCAACTTTGTTGATGGATCAGGTGGGGACATAAAGTACTATCCTCATGAAGTTTAGCTTTTTTGTTGCATTTGGTAGAGTGTGGTGTCAATAGCAACATCTCAAATTATGTTCCATATGCATGCATTTATGACTCATGAAGTAGGCAAGCATGATCTGCTTGATATACTCAGATGAGCCAAAATGTTATGACCACTCCCACGTGTCGTGAATAACATTGACTATCTTGTAAAGACTGCACATATCAAGGTCTTGGACATATTTGATGGTAATCCAACAATCACTGGCCTAGGCAACCTTTTTCCATCAAGCTATGGTCCAGTTCTATTGCTTTTGTGCCCATTGTAGGTACTTTTGCCGGTGAACAGGAGTCAACACGAGCACTCTTAATCAGCTTATGTTTAAACAACCCCGTACACTGCAGGGCTCAATGCACAGTGTGTGCCACACTGGTTAGCCTTCATTCATATCTCACTTTGACGAATCTTGGCCACCCACCACCTTGTCGGTGGGTCGTGGTTTTTCCCTCCTCGGATCACTCTCAGTAGAACACCATGGATAACCATGAGCGCCCCACAAACCTGGCCGTGTCAGAGATGGTCTGACTCATTCATCTGGCCATCATGATTTGGGCCTTGTCAAAGTCACTCAGATCTTTTCCCCGGCCTGTCTCTTCTACATTGAACATATGATCTTTAAGTACCAAATGTTAGCTTACCATCTAATTTATCCCAGAATGTAGCACACAACGTATATATAAGATAGTGAACATTATTCTTTTCATGTGGGGGTGGTCATAATGTTTTGGCCCATCAGTCCTTTTTAGCTGGTAACCTGTAACAAAAACACAGTTATTTCAGTACCTTAAATGCTGCATCATAATTGAAATGCCTTAGCTGCTTTGAAAGAAGCTCATAACCATAAGCATTTTCCTAGATGAGACATGTCTCAAGGATGGATGTCTTATAGAATGGCCTTGACCTAGACTTTGCTTTTTACTTGCTGAATACAAAACCATATCTGTTTTTTGATTTTGCCTTGGAAGGTACTTTAATCTTGTTAGCATTTAATGAGCAGATCCATCGGGATAATGAATATAAACAATGTCTGGGTTCAGCATTCTGGAAACTTTAAAAGTGTGTCATTAGTACCATTGAAGCATCATCAAAGTATATGACATTGATTCCCCTATAGTTTTAAAATGTTAAACGACATTAAATGGTCTTTGACAGCTAGCCAAGCTAGAGAGACCAAGTCTTAAATCTGGAATCTTAAGTGACCAACATCTGAATATGTAAGATAAAATTATGTTGGCATTGTGCTTTTTCTAACCATTACTAAGAGAATCCACATTTCAACTTGGAAAAGTAGTGTATCTACACATGTGTGACTGCATGACATAACGTCAGATGTCGCTGAGTTTTCTCGTTAAAGTGGTTGGGGTAATACGCTCTGTCAGTTTCATGACGACTCATGCGTTTCAGTGTGACCTCAACATGCTGAGGTCGTGTCGGCATCTGATTCCAGTCGCTGTGTCATGATAGAACATCTAACCCCTGTTTTTACTGAGCTTGGATTGCTGTGTGCTCAAGCCTGCCACTTGTGTGTTTGAACAAAAGGGTCCACGTATTGGAACTGACAGAGCAGAATGGTCCGGTTGAGTTTCCATAATATGCTGTGTCAAGTGGCGGATGGTGAATTCTGTATAAGCTTCTGTAATTCGTCCCAATCTGGTTTTCTTTACACTTGTTTAGTGGGTTTGGCTATGCCGCGGCCAACAGTGATGGCGTGTGGAGTAGTTGGATTCAATTCCGGACAGAAACACAATGCTGAGAAGCCGACGCCAGTGTTCTCTTAAGCTCTACATGAAATATTGCTTCAAAATAGGTGGAGTGAAGCCAACATAAGTCCTGTAGTAAACAACTAGCCGTTGTGTTCTTAATTACCAGTTGGTTTGTACTCTGGCAAAAACATGTGTCTGTACTGCTCTGTATAAGGTTTCAAGGAGACTTCAGTCAGGCTAGAGAGTCGTCATCTTGAGCTCCATTGTAGCCACAGATAGAAAGATATATACAAAGACAGACAGAAAGAAACATAGACAGACAGACAGACAGACAGACAGACAGATAGATGCTTTATTAATCCTGAAGGAAGCTGCAGGTTTACAGTAGAACCACAGCACACATTGAAAATATATTTCAATACTCATAAATAGTAACAGTGCATAGAATTACATTCCAAGTATTGCATGGAATTCTAAAATAATCTAGTATGGATGAGACAGCCTTGAGTTTGCACAGCGAGAAGAATCAGCAAATATGCTGTTACCTTCGTATGACTGTTTCAGTTTCATCTTGGAGCGATGCTGTTATTGTGTGGAATTAAGTGATATGGGAATATGCACACTCTCTGATGATTTATTGCTTGTGAAACCACAATATTTCCGTCACTCGTCTATCACATATCCCCATACTGTGTCTTACTGGTTTTGATTTGTCTGAAAAGCAAAAAAACAATGACTACTGGTGTATCTCCAAAAACGACTGTTTTGGCCTTATAAGATGGGTTGGTTATGGCTGACAGTAATATACGGGACGGCGGGATGGACAGTGTGGGACACGCAGGCCAAGTCTCATCCTCATGCTAAACCTATTTACTGTACCTGTTTACTAAGAAGGCAGAAGGGTAGGACAGGTTCAGAAGTTAATCTTTAGAACTTTCTGGTTGAGCAGTTGAGGTCACCAAGGTGCATCAAGTTAACCTTTGACGTAGGTGGAGTCCAAACTAGAGCAGATCAGTAAAACTGTGATGTCGTTAACACCCAGAGAGTAAGACTGCATGGATGGCGACGTCCTCACAGGCAACATCCAACGCAGGTGACTGAAGGCCCGAAGCCAATTCTAGGCAGCACAGAGCATAAGGCAAGGGAACAGCATGCACAAGATGGCAGTCCACAGCAGGACACAAACACCCTCATGGTCACATTTGCAATCACACATCACAGGCAGTTGAGTAGCTTGAAGGAAACTCAAATGTCATATTCAGAATAGGCAAACCACACACACACCTAGAGCAGTGGTGGAACTCGAACCCTCAACACTGGAGGTATGAGCAAGAGTTCTACTGAAGTTTTTTTGATGAAAATTGTTCGTATTTTGTTAAAAGGCCGCACATAAACAAACATTGGGTTCTGTAAAACAGGGGTTGTTATTTTATTTTTTCAGTGTAGCACCCACTTCATAAACCAAAGGAGTACCCAACTGTTTCATGAAGTAGATAGATTTTCCAACACAAGCACCAGCAACGAGCACCCTTGCTACATTTTTGGTGAATTTGTTCTCATTTACATTATTTCTCGGATTAGCAGTATCTGCAGCTGGATGCTTTGTGGGAATAGTTTGACATAAACACTCTGATTACAGGATGTACTGTAAAGAGCTGGTGAGCCTTGACTACCAAGCTACCTGATCCCAAGAGCTCCAGGTCATTCTGTCTACTTATTGGACTGCAGGAGGACCCCATAGGAGAACATGCAATCTCCAAACTCACAGAACAGGAACAAACTGCAAAGTCCCAAGCCTGAAACTGAAATAACTAGATAAAAATAACTGGATCTTGGACGAAGAGCCCAGTTAGATATCAGACCCAGTGTCTCACTTCTGGACCTCAGCCAGGTTCCTAAATGTAATTTTCTCTGTCCTTGGTCTTTATTCTAAGTTAAAAGCCTGGAGATGATTTGATTACCCATTTTTAGGGGATATAGATGATGCATTTTGAAAGCACACAAACCCTCAGTATCTCTCCACTGATTGATTGATTACATACCCAGCGAGCAGCAGAAAAGTCTCCATAAGTCAGGGCTGGGAGCTGCTCATATTTTATTTTCTTCAAAGCCTTTTCTTTCCTTTTTTCTATTTGCATCTACTTATGTTACCATGTGCAGTAGACTGACCTCACACCTGATATGGATTGGGCATATCACTGTAATATTCTTTATAGACCATTAGACTGCTTTGGAACTGATGGGGATTAAATGGACAAAACCTAAAAGCTGTAAAAATGCATCCATCTATTTTCCATAACTGCTTACCCAGCACAGGGTCACACTGAGCCTGGATCCCATCCCAGGAAGTGTGGGGCGCAGGGCACATACGGTCTACAGCGATATAGCGAAACCAGTCCACTGAAAACATTATGTCTCTGGGAGGAAACCAGAGTATCTGGACGAAGCCCACACAAACATTCGAACCCCCAACCCCGGAGTGCTGCTTCACTTATAGAAATATTTATGGCAGCCACACAACCTATTCTGCGACAATAAATAATCTTTCCACAGGTAGGAAAAGCAATAATAATAATACCAATAACAAAGATCAGTTTTGGTTTCTTAATAGGACTGATAATGCAAAACACAGACTGGTTCAGCTCCTCCATTAACCTGGGAAACTGTCAGGGGGGGTCCTATTTTTCTTCAAAGGGATGTTAAAAATCCTGTTTAGGGCTGAGAAGATAGCAAAGCTTCCTGGCACCTGCTGATAGAGCGCTTTTGACGGCTGCAGAATCCCTCCATGGCACGGGGAATAACCGTGTTGTCAGGCTATTGGGGCACTCCCAGCGGCTGCTGGCTTCCTGTCCTGCCCCTTCAGGGCACCTCCGCAGACCTGGGGCATTCCGAACCCCCTCCGGCATCTAACGAAAGCCTCACAGAGCCAGAAATAAGGTTACCTTGGGCAGGCGCCCAATCCTGATATTAATGATGTCTCAGTGCCGGTGACGCACGTAAGCGCCCTGCATCGTCTCACGGCGCGGTGCGCACTGACACAAGTGTCGATCTGGCCTTTCCTCTGCCGACCCAGAGCGCTGCTCTTTTATGTGGGACGGTTCTCGTGTGGGCTATGAATCTTCATTCTTCTTTCCCCCCTCTTTGCTTTCTCTCTCTCCAAGTCCATCTCTTTTTTTCTTAAATGCAGCTGAGCGACGGGTCCAAGTATTAAAAAAAAAAAAAAAAAATTCAAATCTGGCTGTCCTGTGAAAAAATCCGAGTCTCGGAATGCGCTGCGTAATGCTTCAATTCATGGACTTTTTTTTACCCCGTTTCCTAGCTGAAGAAGTAACGTGAATGAGAGAGAGCGTAAAAACGCAGATGGGACACAACTCTCCAAAGGCGTGCTCGTTTATGCCGGCCCGTTGAGGTACACGATTAAAAAAACATTACGGTTCTCCGGCGAGGACCACGCGGCTCCTCAGACGTATTCCTGGTGGATCTGCTTCCAATCCGCCTTTATGGGTGAATAAAAATTAAAATTGAGCTTGGCATACGATTCTACTGTGTACAGTCGCTGTAAACCCCTATGGGGGAGTTTTGATTAATCACTCTGAGCACCATGCCCCGGCCTTTAACCCCGTAAAGTGAACCTCATGTTGGCAGGCTGCACCAGATAGGCTTATTAGAGTGAGGCACCTGTAGCTGTATCTGCTAGCAAGCATTAGCTAACACCATCTTGACTCTGCTGGCTAGCCTCGGCTAACGCTGCCCCAGCTCTGCTGGCTAGCCTTGGCTAGCACCTCCCCAGCTCTGCTCGCTAGCCTTGGGTAGCGCACCACCTAGGCTCTCTGCCGACTAGCCTTGGCTAATGTGTCACCCCGGCCCGGCAGGCTAGCCTTGGCTAGCACCTCCGCAGCTGTGCCAGCTAGCCTTGGCTAACGCCGTCCCAGCTCTGGCACACAGTCAGACCTCTTCCTGAGTTTCCCCCCTGCTTTTATTCCTGTCTCTAGGCCAGTTCTACAGAAACTGGTATGTAGTTTTTTCCCTCCCTTTTCTCTCAAAAGCTCCTCTTCAATTCTCTTGACGTGTTTAAATGACTTTTGTATTGTCTAGGGAGTGAACCATCAGGCAGTTCATTGTTTGCCATTTACACGTCAAACTTGTAGCAGTACCTGGATACAGCAGCACACAGGAGATTCATTTCACTTTAATAATCTGAAAGCTTCTTAGTGATTTTATATGTTCTCACAGAGACATCTCTTCTCCTTGTAGGTACGATATCTGCACGTATAAGAACAAACCGTGTGGAACACTGGGTGAGTGACTTCAGATTCTTTAACTTCTGTTTAACTTGCGTTTATGTATCAGTCGATCAGAGTTTTATTTGTCACATAAACCGTTATACTCAGTATAATGTGAAGTGAAATGTTTACTGCCAAGCTTCAAGACTCTGAAACAGGAAACAAAACATTAAACTTTAAACAATAATCATAAATATCCATAAATAGTGTGCAATTTGCACTGAAGTGACATTTAATGAGCGTTTATGTGCTTGTATTGGAATACAAACCTTACTGACATATCAGTTACATCCTAAAGACTTGAGCTTTTCAATGATGAAACTCAGGAAGAGGCTTGTGATTTTTCTTCCATATTTTAAATGTCCACCACTTAGATTCCCAGTGCAAACTGATAAGGATTGTCTGGACGAGGCAAATGTGTCAGATTCTCAAGAGCACGACCTATCAGGCTCTCTTTTTTAGGATCCTCTCCCTGGTCGATACGGGAGCCTTGGGTGACAGTGGTGAAGTGAATGGAATTCTCCTGTAAACTCAGATCTGCTCGGGCCACAGGCCGCTGCTGGCAGCCCCCACTCAGCGCGTCTTTCTCCGGTTACAGCTGATATTTATCCACCTGCAGATAAACAGCTCACAGCTGATGCCTTCCTGTACTAGTGGGGGGTTGGGGGCTCTTTCAGCCTCCTTTTGGGGCAACAGGGCCTCACCTGGCACTGCTAAGGCCCAGACATGCCAGTTCCCCACCCCCTGCCTCAGAAACCCCAGGCTTGGGGGGGGGGGGGGGAATGCAAGAAGGTGAGAGAAGGAAAGATATGGGCTGCAGGCCACATCCAGGTCCCTGCTCATCTCGGGCGAGGTGCTCCAGGCCATGGTGTATATCTTAGAGGCAATATGGTGACTGTAGGGCGGCTGGATTGACAGACTGACCGCATTCGTCGCATTCCCCAGCCCGCTGTAATTGCCCCGGCATCTGCTCTTCTTCCTCCCCCGTCCACGCCTCCTGGCCCCTCCCACCTTAACCCCACATACTGGGCGGGATCACCCTCCCGGTGTCAGCACTTCGGCCTTTTGGGGTCAGGGGGTAATCGGAGAAAAAGCCAAGTACCCCCATGACCCCTGTGATAAAAACAACAACGATTCTGACCCTTAAGGGGCAGTCGGGGGGGGGCTGTCGCCTTTTTTCCAGGTGGCCTGGCTTTCCCGGTGCTGGGCCCCGTCGACGAGCCTGCTCTTGTTCTCCTGACAGAGCAGAGCCCCCTGCTGGCGTGAAGTTGCTCACGTCAGCTTCCTGAAGTAGCCCCGCTAAGCCTCGCTCTGTGCGGGTTTGCTGTCTCTTTTTTATTGCCATTGTCTGTGTTACATGCTAAGGCTCACAGAGGCCCTTGTTAGCGTCTTCAGCTCATAAATGGATTTGCGTAAGATGCTACCGCACTGCCATTTCCCGACCAAGAGCCAGCTCTGAGTTCACGGTACCACCAGAGTCGCACATCACCCTGGAAACATGCTCTCGCATTGTTTTCCCGCTTTTAAAAACCTTGCGAAGTCGCTGTTTTCAGTCATCACCCCCTTTTAAATGGGCTTTATTGCATCTGCCCTACACATAAATCGCAGTTGCTCGCAGGAAGATGGATCGCTTTGATTTGGGGCCAGCAGGGTACGTCGGGGAACATCACAGCGCACTGCATTCCTCAGTTAGCGAATAGCCGTACGGGAACCCCACCCAGTTACCTGTAGGTCAAGCCTGTGAGAACGGATCACCATTCCACGGTTGCCATGACAAGGTTTGGAGAAACATGACTGGAGACACCTGGATTTTTTGGAGAGCCTCTCCTTTTCCAGGGTTCAACACCTTAAAGCATCCCCACCCCACCCCTCGTCCTCCCTTACATTCCTGCCCCCCCTAGCCTCCTTCCCACCCCAGTTGGCTTCCTCAGAACAGCGCGTTGTGAGATCTTCAGCACTGGTCTCCTGCTTATCTGCTTATGGTCCTTGTCTGGTGCTCCAATGTCTAATCAGGACCGGTCCGTCCATCAAGACCCCACAAAACTGCAGCTACTTGCCTGTCTGCAGAAGCTTGTGCCCAGTGGCTTCAGGAAAACACAACAGCTGAAATATTTACTCCAGTTTACCGGAATACTTAAAACACCCAATGCAGCTTTTTAATGCAGGGGAGAAAACGCCTCTTCTAACAACAGTGTGGTTGGTCGCTTGAAGCCCGTCGTGCATGGCAGGTTGCCTGTTTTGGGAAGGGTGGAATATAAAAGTAAAGTAAATGGTAACAGCTTACCCCAGAAACGGCGTCTTTGTCCTTCCAAACAGTCCAGTTCAGCTTCCAGCGAGCTTATAATGGTATTAATGATTTTTCTTCTGGAAACATTTTTTAAACAATGAAAATGAAATTCAGGTGTTTCTTTAAACAGCCAAACATGCATATGCATGTGTGTATGTATATATGTATGTAAAAAATGTATTTTTTCTTTTTGAGAAAATGTTTACTTAAATTCCCAGACCTAGCTCACATTACCAGGTGGTCCCTGGTTACCGGACGTAAAATTTATAAATCTAATAACCCCTTGTCTAGACATTTTCCAGCCCCATCTGTAGTTCAAAAAAACATTAATGTCTAGCTGGCGATGTAAAACTCCCCCTGGTGTTAACATTTTGCCAGCACCTCCATCAGTACTGTGGGGGTTTATGTGTGAGACTTCAGCTTGGTGGTACAGGGGGTGGAGTGGAGGGGGGTCTATCTCAGCCTCATCCGCCACGTTCCTGTTCGCTCAGGCTTGGCGTCAGTGGCTGGAATGTGTGAGCCAGAGAGGAGCTGCAGCATCAATGAGGACATCGGCCTGGGCTCCGCGTTCACCATCGCCCACGAGATCGGGCACAAGTGAGTCACCGGGGCGACTGTAACCCGGGAGACCAGTCCACTCACACATAGAATATGTAGAAGAATACAGTTAATTTATTGACGTTAGTGTTATCCGTGCATATTCTAGTTAATCATCCAGTACAAGGTGGCAATGAGCCCCCAGAAAGTGGCCGGGCACAGCCTGGTCACAGTTACGCTAACATCATTATCTAGTTAATCTAGTACATCAGCAATATATGTATATATTTTTAACTTTGTCTAATAAGGTATGTTTAAGTGGTGTTATTTTAAAACTATTCATAGAAGCTTCCGGACAATAGCATTTAAATGCTCTCTGTTTAGCCACCTGAAAACAGACCAAAATAACTGTTGAGTTCAACAAGATGGCAACTTCCCTTTTTTAAAATATATTTTTATCATACAGGCGACTTCACTATACTTGGTGCCTACTTCTGTTGCTGGGCAGTTATAAAAATACTCCTGGCTCTTTAGAGGGGCTGAAAAAAAGTAATAATAATAATACTCAACCAAAGTTTTGGAAATGTCATAAATGTTCTTAGAAAAACACAGAGGGACAGTGTCATGCGGATGGGTTTGTTATATACATTAAAACTGATTTGTGCTTTTGGAATTTATGGAAAAGTAAGCTTCAAGTGCTGGCTATTGTGGGTTCATTTTCTACCATGATATTCAGACAGAAGGAGGAAGAGATACAGATGGAATTGTTCTTTCTGCTTTTTTGGGGATTGGAAGTGTTCCTGACTGTGTCAGCAGGTTCGTTCACTCAAGGTGCTCCATGGGCCTGACACACGGACAACATGGCTACTGAATCGATCGGGCTCCTAAAGCTCTCCTCTTCTGAAGAAGTTTCTCCTCTTCTGAAGTCCTGATTTACCGAGAAGCCGGGCCTCATTCGCACACATCTGTCACTTCTGATGTGTTCCGTCTCAACCCGTAATTAGTGAATGACAGGCAGGGCTTCAGGATGGTGATTAGAACTTTCTCGTTCCCCCTGGAGATCCAGACAGCTTCTCACCTTTGACCCTTTCCCCCTCAGCACAGCTGTTTCACAGTCAAAAAAAAAACAGCCCCCTCCTCCCTTTTACAATCCAAGCATGTGAGATATGCTCCTCCACCAAAGGTAACTCCATGTCCCAGTGAGCCGGAGTTGCCTGAGCTTGTAGAGTGGACGTGACGGGCCTGGAACTCTGCTGCCATTTGCTCAGTCCTTAAAGCATCCTTGGAGATAATTACATGAAACCAACTGGGACTTTTAAAACTATATGGACTGAAATTAATGTGAATGTAAATGCAGTTTCATGCTCCCCGGTCGCCCAGAGGAGGATGGGGTCCCCTTCCGAGTCTAGGTTCCTCTCAAGGTTTCTTCCTGCCAGAGGGAGTCTTTCCTTGCCACTGTCGCCACAGGCTTGCTTGGTGGGGTTCGGGCCGGTTATATGTAAAGTGCCTTGTGACAATGACTGTTGTTAAAAGCTCTATATAAAGCCTGTGGAGACTCAGGGGCCCTTGGCCTTGTTCCCCCTCCCCCTCCCTCCCCCTTCAGCTTTGGCATGAACCACGATGGCATCGGGAACTCATGCGGGACCAAAGGCCATGAGACCGCCAAGCTGATGGCAGCACACATCACGGCCAATACCAACCCTTTCTCCTGGTCGGCCTGCAGCAAGGATTACATAACCAGTTTCCTGGAGTAAGTGGAATTCCGGGACAGACATGCTAGATTTTCAGTGTTGCCTCCGTATCCATTTATCTGCCGATCAAGCTATTTTTTTTTCTGTTTTTTACAAGCTGCTTATCCAATCAGGACTTGTGCATAATCTGTGGAACCAATGGGCAAACAGCGGGGTCCATCCTGATGGAAAGCCCTGTCTGTCACTATTCCTGTCTCTCGCTTCACATTAAATAGCTTAGCAGAAGAAATAGAAACAGTAAATTACCGAATTGTGTTATACACATAAGAATGTGATATTTTTCAGTCGAAAGTTATACATGAGGAACAGTCCGGCACTACTCGTAGAAAATACCTTGCCGTATTTTATGTCAGCTCATGTCCAGGAAAGATACTTTTCACATTTTTGCAGAAAAAATAGGAAACATTTCAGCATAGTGCCAGCTTGACTGCTGTTTTACTGGGTTGTCTGCTATAATTAGACTATTATTGTTATCATACAGGTACAAAAGAGTTATTTAGTGAATTGCAGTTTTCATCTGCATGCCTGCAGGTCAACGCGTTGATATTTTCACGAAGTAGTCTTTTCCTTGGTCTCCATGTACTATGAAATACTCAGTGCTGCACCTGACGTATATTTTTTCACTGTATAGAAAGGCCGGTATCATGAGAAATTACCTTGGTAACGAATTACTGCATGTTTCTTGGGCATTTACTGAATTGAGTTACAAACAAGCTGTTGCAGAAATTAAACTCATGGTAGTACAGTAAGTGCTGCTAGTGCATAGCTTTCAATCTCCATGTCTGGTGTCCTTTAAGATGCTCAGTGAATTCCAGATGCCCCAATGTCACGCCACAGAGACCTCGCCAACCTTAGCTCCCGTTCCAGACTGGCATGGATTATTATGTAACACTCTCTGTAACATACGAAAACAATCAGGAAACTGACAGCAATCATCTTGTCTGAATCTCTATAGATGTCCCTTCAGATCGTATGCATCGCTGAGTGATTCTTGAACTTGAACAATTGTATTATTGGTGGAAGGTGACCATGCTCTGTGTCGCCCCTGGTTTGAAGGTGTCCTTGTTGATAAATTAAAATTTCAGCCCGAAATCCTGTACTCTGAATCCTATAGGTACAGTCCAGTTTTTATACCAAAGATATTTAACTTGAATGTTCAGTTCACTAAATCCATTAGAAAGAGAACATCTTCTGAAAGATGGCATAACGTCTAAATTTTGCCTTTAGTTGTTTCATATTGATTAATTTATCGGATGTAGCTTTCCGCCGAGGAGATGTCACAGATAATTACAAACGACAGAGTGAATCCAGAAAATGGATTGTAAGGTAAGACTTACAAACAAAAGCTATTGCCTTTTGGTAGATTATCAGCACAGTCTAAACAGTTCCTGCTTTCATTATTTAACGATAAAACAGTTTGGAATGTGTGCACAACTATAATAATCAAGAGCAAGATCTGGATTCAACGCGATATTCTGACTGTTCGATGCATGACCAGAAGGATCGCAATGGTTTTTACAGTGAAACCAACGGCAATTGGTTAACCATCTCTCTGGTTTTCCCTGCACTGACTGGATTACCTTTCTGTTCAGCATAAGTCCATTAACAAGGGATTTAGATCACCCGGAATTCATGAAAGCAGCCGTGTTTTGTGACTGTGATTTAAAGCCCGATTCGGGCTGGGAAAATGCAGTTGAATGATAATGGAAAGACTGATTAGCGTAGCCTTCGTTACGGGCACAAACAGCCTAATGGCATTTGGGAACTGTCCTGCTTGAGATTGATTCACATTGCAGGGTGAAAAAATTGTTGCCACTGGATTAAGTTAACGACAAAACAAATATATTTGCTATGTTTGCTATGTATGTCTTGTTCAAACAGCATTAAGAGCTTTCAGAACAGGTTAATAATACTTCTAAAGCTATGTGGAAGCGGGTCCCCTTTAACGGGACCAGAACACGCCTTTTGTCAAATTCCAGCGTGCTGGAAACAATTGTTTCTTCCTAATCTTGCTCCTTTTCAGTAGCCCTTATTTCCCTCTACCTTATATATTTACAACCCCCCCCCCCCCCCACACCTTTGGCTTCAGGGGTTTGTGAATCAGCACAGGTCTGGCCAGGACAATTGCAGCTTTAACAGAGTAAAGGAGCCTTAGCTGTGGGAACCATATTACCATCTGCAAATTAGCGCCATGGCTATAGGAAGGGATGGACAGGCCCCGTCTGCTCCTTTCTTGAATGGCAATATGACTCGTTATGGCTGTCAGAGGTGTTTTTACCAGTGAAAAGCTTCAGCGAGAATAAAACGGCGATGCCAGCAGCGGAGATTAAAGCACCACGGCTTCCCACCGGCGCACAAGGCCTCGCTTGTGAAGCGCCTTTCGCTGCCACATTTATTGCAGCCTGATCGCTCAGCGTAATCTCCTTTCTCTTCACAGCACAGCAGGAAACTTAAAAGAAAGTTAAAGTGCACGTATGTTGTGCATCTTCCCCTAGTGGGTGAATGACCACCAATGGTCAAAATCTTGATTTATGGGCTGTACTGTTTCAGTCAGTACTGTTTCAGTTGCATCTAATTAATGCGTGGCCTCTTTCAGCTGCTTTTGAAATGGGTCTCCTCCGTTGTTGTCTAATTGCAGTTCGTCTCAGCTGAGGGGTGTCTTTGAGGATGTCTGTCCTCTCTCTCTCTTCATCCCAGTCTGATTTTTTTCGGGTATTCATCGTGTTTCCGCCCGTCGAGTCTTGGCTGTGTGTTTGGCCCCCGTTCATAATGTGGTTCCCCATTTAGGGAGCTCTGGGGGGGGGGGGGGGGGGGCCCCCAAAGAAAAACGGGAAAATGTTTTTGAGTTAGGAGTTTTTTTTTCCCCCCTTTGTTCT
>JAODKE010000125.1:1783479-1795792 GCA_026779605.1 Mormyrus hasselquistii
GCATAGTTTGCAGTTAGCAGTTCCTTTTCTGCCCTTATGTCATTGCCATTAAAGTCATTTATGGTTCCCACTTTTAAATACCAATCCACATATGGACTTCTCATCCTGCGTTATATATGGGTTGTGTTCTGGTTCTGACCACGGTGTCCTCGAACCGGGTCGGCTCAGCCTTCAGGTATCCGGCACCTTTGCACATGCAGCTATTTCGTCCTTTCGTTTTTTTTTTTTCCCTCCAAATGAACAAGCATTGGAGTCGTTTCGGGGGGAAAAGGGCCTCAGTCTCTTTGGTGCAGGGTCCTTCTGAAAAGATGAGTAAAAGAGGATTATCCCAGTGAACGACAGAGAGTAAAAGGAAAATGGAGCACATGAAATTGAATACGACATTCAGCATCCTGCCCCCCCCCCCCCCCGCCACCCCCCAGCTAAAAGCTCAAGTGTTCTCTCCTTTATTATGCTTTTGATTTAGTTTTCAATTAGCTGGGACTTCCTATATTCTGGTGAGGGGCCAAGGATCCTCGCCTTGGCTGATCCCCGGGGCCACTCTGCATAAAAATAGGATCCTTCCATCTCGAATGTCTGTGCTCCATTGGTAGCCTGGCTTGTAATCGCCATCGACGACTCAAGGGCGCGCATGAATCAAGTCCTTCAGAAGGGCGTCCTTTTGTGTTTCTGCCTGTAAACAACTGTCACAGCACTAATCTTCTCCATATATCAGTCAGGATGTGTGCTGAAAGGGCAGGACAGCATGTCATATTTTGTGCACTTAGATTCATATTTGGAGATTTAAAAAAAAAAATTCAATTAAACATCATTGTTATTTACTACATTTTACTCTGCTGAACATATTATGTAGCACGCCATATATCCTGTATATTTATTCCATATTTGAACAGAAAATAATTATTAATTTTGTGCCTAGTCATCTAAATTATGTTTAGAAAAATTAAGTAATGTTTACTTTTTGTCATGTGGAACTGTCCAAACTAACTGCATATTATTCAATTAGGGTAATGATACTGGAGTTGAATATGCTTTTGCCAGCGATTGTGACATGCAGCATTAAAAAAGTACAGAGAGGAAAAAAAGACCAGCTTCTGTGCTGCGAATAGGCAGACGTCCACACCAGCCACCCTACTTCGTTCTCAGTTTTATATAGGCCCTTCATATGGCACCAAATAGCTTGAAATGCAAACTTTTTTTTTTGTCAGTGTGCATATTTCTGTATGACAAACAGACTAAACAAAGCTCTCTGGCTTGACCAATGGCCACCAGGCCGAGCTTCTCCTGCTCTCGGGCTTCTCAAGGTAATACAAATAGTTTTGATGTTCGGTACCATACACATATGGTACTATACACATCTGGACGTTCCATGGAAGCGCATAGCTCTTTCTGCTACTCTTCCAGGGTTTGTTAAAAAGGGTTATTTAAATGTTTTTAGTGTTGTCTGTATTCCTTATTTGAGTTCTGTTTTATTTGTTTGTTTTTTGTGTTTTTATGCTATATAAAGGAAAGGATCGCATTTTTCTGGCAGAGTCTTATGCTGGTTAGTTATGTTAACTTTAAATCCAAATGAAGGAGAGGCAAGGTTGCTTGCTCAGTGCTGTTTTTCACTTCCTATGTGACTTTTCGCTTCCGTTGTCACATTGCACTACCTGGTAGCTTCTACCTGGTGATTTGACTGAAACCTGAATTTTTCATGCTTTTGCAGCGGTATTAAACGTACATTATTTATGCTTTATACAGATAGATCTTAAATAAACTTGTAAATAAACAGAATTAGTAATTTTTGATGACTTAAGTAGGGTGACCGATGTCAGGGAGGACACTTTGGGCTAGGACAGTATTCGTAAAAATTTTTTTAATGAAAAATACCTGGATTTCACTGTATTCTTGCTATGTGCTGATTGGTCAATCTTCTATAATAATGCACATGTGACTAATGTTAATATGAAACAGCTGAATGAGTCTTTCAATCAAGAAAACAAACCAGTCAAAGTACAAGAACAACTAAGCTATTCAGCCAATGCACAGGTGCCTTTCAGATTTAAAGAAGTTGGTAAAACCTGAAGTAGCCCAAAGTGTCCTTCCTGACACTTCTTATCTGGTCACCCTAGCCTAGGCCATGGGTATCCTAAGTCGTCCATGGCTGAGAAATTCCCTCCCTGTCGGCCCTGTACGCCTTGCCATCACACTGTGAAGGTAAACAATGTACGTTTAAGTCCGTGGGGCACAAGTGCTGCATGTTTGTGGGGGGGTCCGGTGGGCCGCTTCCGTGTGAGTGATTGGCGATCGTCCTGTGCCAAGAGAAACTATTCTATTGTAGGGTTTGTTTTTTTGACAGCTCGGGTCGGGGGACGTGTCTGGACAATGAACCTCTGAAACGAGACTTCCTATACCCCACAGTGGCCCCAGGGCAGGTGTACGACGCGGACGAGCAGTGTCGTTTCCAGTACGGCGCCTCCTCTCGCCAGTGCAAATATGGGGTAAGAAGTCTGAATCCCAGCAGCTTCCGTTGGTCTGATGGGCAGCTCTGCAATGAAGCAAAACATCATAACGGATTTTCAGGAACTTTTGGATCAGGAGTTAGCAGAATGTAACTTCTAGATAACAATCAATTCAAAGAAACTTTCAGTAAGATTCACATAAAGGATCATAAAGAGAGCGATCTTCAAGAAAATGTTTCATATTTTTAGTCACTAACCGGAGGGATGTTGGCTGTTGGATTTGGATTATTGTGCTAGTCAGACAGGCTCCTGCAAACATCATATCAACTGTCCTACTCTGTAGCAACAAGTGGAATCCAACCTGCTGTTATTAATGTGAATCAAGATAAAGGGAACATTGAGCTCTTTCTGAAAAAACAAGAAAACCCATATGGGAGGTATTTTTTGCAAAAATAAAATGAAAATGATAAAAAGAAAATACAATCTCCACTTTGCCATTTAGTTTTCAAAGTCTGTGTGCAAAAATCTTGCAAAAATTAAAATTAAAATGAAATAGCAGCATTTGCATTTTGATTTTCCATTCATGTATGAGTCAGATGTGAAAAATTAAAACCCTTTTTGATTTTTCATTTTCCAATTTGCCTTTGCCTTCTTTTTATCATTTTTATTTTATTTTGTGCAGAAAATACCTGCCATAAATAAAATGTCACAAGAAGACATTTTTTCATCCCATGTCTGCTAGTGCATTAATTCAGAATAAAGTTACTAGTCTTTGAATATTAATTATCTTCTTGTAAGTAAGAAAATCAAGCGGGTTGACCTTGCCTGTTGATCAAACCCACAGTCTGCTTTGTCCCAGTAACAGCTGAATGTTGTATTGGCACTTGAAACATGCTTTGTATGAGTAAATTTAGATACCGAAGAATTTCGGTCTCTACCAGTTGAGTTTTTGCTTTCATGCTATGTGTTGGTTTTTCCACCCTGAACAACCCACAGTAAACAAACAGACAATGAGAAAAGCCACAAAAGCTGGAGAGCCCAAGTAAAGGTGCAGGCCGTGATGAACCCTGTGGCATATTGTGTTACATTTTAGCAAATGCTTTGGCCTGCAATGTGTACAAAAATGGAATTCTATTGGTAGTTTCAGATATGACTTGATTTAAAGGGATATTTCCAATGTATTAATAATGATCCAGACATAAACCAGTTCCTTTTTTAATGTGACTGCCACGTTATCGTGAAATTGACCATGACATTAAACCCAACAATGATTAATTCTGTCCTCAATTCAGTCCTTAAAAATTGGGGATGTATAGCTCCACGTTGGTGGAGTGTGACGCTTCAACCTATTCAAATCCAACCTGTAGATGTTAGCAGACCATTCAGTCATACAGCTGTTTTGATGTTTTGTTTGTCCCTGAAACTGAAAGACTCATCTGGAGAATCTAAATAATAAAACAGCAGTCTTGCATCATTTCTGAACATCCTGTTGTGACAAGAGGAGTAAATTGTACGCCTGTGACATAATTTATGTGGAGACAATGAAATGACAGCATTACTTAAAAATACCCCCACCGTGTGACTTTTGTGACTGTTAAAGCAGTAGGTCTAGACAGAAAATATAGGCTGTGTAGGCTGTGCAGTGCAGAGTAGAGCAATCTCCACGGTGTCCTATCTTCATGGCCATTTTGTCATGTCGGTTTCCATGTTGGTCTGAGCAGAACTGAGCCGAACACTGAAGATGATCTTTCTTTTGGAGAGCTGGATACTATTGCAATGACATCGCTGAGTGGGACAAGGCCTCAAAACTATGACTCGAGGCATAAACTTTAGACCACTCTCTCACGTTCCAGAACTTTCCATAACGTTATTGATGTGTGCCGTTTAGCATCCCAGACCAAGTTAGCATGCCAGGGCCTCTCTGAGGCTCTCCTGCATTCCTGAGGATGTCTTCTCTTCCAGAGAATATCTAATGAAGTGCAAGACATCTTGCATGAACTGAGCCATGAGGCTGTATAAAGCGAAGCGGCCAAATATTTGCTTGCAGTACTTGATGTGACACCTCCGTAAACATTCACCTGAACAGAGCGTCGTAACAGATCACGACAGTTTATACCAGCCATTGTAAGAAATTATGACACCTGCTTTGACCCGTTATGAAGCCTGGCAATATAAAGCATTTAAAGAATATTTACTGGTGGATTGCAGAGGGGCATGGGTTCTAGCAATATATGATATGCGCCTGAGTATGTTTTGGAAGTGTAGAAGTGGGTCAGTTTGTGGTAAGAAAGATGGGTTGGGCTGGCCATATTGTAGCCAGAAAAAATTAATTAAAGATGAACGTAAAATAACTTGGGAATGTAAATGGCAGGCAGCATGTTCTGATGTTCTGGTCTCAGAATCAGAATTCTTTGTTATTCCTCGATTGTACATAGAATGAAAAACACTCCTAATAGCATCAGTGAAGAAGAACATCACAGAACATTCATTAAGAGAAATCTCAGACCAGCCTACAACACCTTAAAAATAAACGGCAAAACTGGGCATGTAAACACATCCCAAATGCAGCAGCAGAACAGAAAGCACACAGGCCAATGGGACACAGTGAGCATTATATTAGGGTTCCTCAGCAGAAGATAAAGCAGGCAGGCTGATTGACAGGGTCAGCGTTCCATTAGGGTTCCTTGGCAGAACATAAAGCAGGCAGGCTGATTGACAGGGTCAGCATTCCATTAGGGTTCCTCGGGGGAACAGTAAGCAGATGGGCTGATAGGCAGAGTCAGCATTCCGTTAGGGTTCCTTGGCAGAACAGTAAGCAGATAGGCCGATAGGCAGAGTCAGTATTCCATTAGGGTTCCTCAGCAGAACAGAAAACAAATGGGCAAATAGACGGAGTTAGGGTTCCATTAGGGTTCCTTGGCAGAACAAAAGGCTGACAGGCAAATGGGCAGAATCAGTGTTCCCTCAGGGTACCTCAGCAGAACTGAAAACAAATGGGCCAATAGGCAGAGTTAGGGTTCCGTTAGGGTTCCTTAGTAGAACAGAAAGCAGACAGGCCAATGGGTAGAGTCGAAGTTCCATTAAGGTTCCTCGGCAGAACAGAAGGCAAACAGGCTGACGGGCAGAATCAGCATTCCATTAGGATTCCTCGGCAGAACAGAAAGCAGACAGGCCAATGGACAGAGTCAGAGCTCTGCTAGGGTTGCTCGGAAGAACAGCTCAAGCTGCGGGGGGCCTCAGGAAGGAATCTGCCACAGCCCCCGTCTACCACGCACATTCATCAGTGCTGCTACCCTGTCTGTGCTCCTTGTGGCCCGACCCAGCATGGCCCTGGCGCTCCACTGGTATTCTGGAGGTCTTATTGGAAACAGCTGTGCTAGGAGGCTGGATTGCCTTCCCAGTTAACCACTTTATTTAATCCTACTGGGCCCAGCAGCACAGAGGACGGGGGGGGGGTCTCCTTCTCTTGCTGTCTCCTCAGTGGCTATTCGCCATCCCCCACACACCCCCCAGCTTGTCATCACCTCCTCTCTGTATCCAGTACTTTGCTGTGAAGACACTAGATTTGACACTAGTCTAAGTCCATGTAGAACCATAGGCAAACCTCATTGTTGGTGCCCCCGTCCTGCAAACTAGGGGGTTGATCAACACTAGTCAAAGGTGCTGGTTAAGTCCCTGCTGCAAGTACCAGACCTGATTACATTGATCAAGCCAAATGCCATCATGGCTACAATCAGCCATCTATGCATAGCTATCTTTAAAATCTAATTACAGCTCTTTCCTCCACAATCATATGATTCAGTCCGACTAAACAAGGACTTCAGGTTGTTTTGATTCCTCAGACCTGATGCCTCAGACGGTAATCAGTGGTGTTGAGCGGTTATCCATGTTGGTGTTGGATAAGCTGGAATATGCAGGCATGGGGAAGCAGCTCCTTCCATGCAAAGATTGGCAAAGATAACAGCACTAAGCCCCTTTAAGATCTGCATGAGAATTCTGCTTAATCCTTTTCCTGAATTAATGTGCGCAGAAAAACCCGCCAGTGTTTATTTTAATGCTATTTAGGCAATTGAGGTAGAGTACTTGTTCTCAAGGACGCTGTGACGAAGCGATGAGGTAATCTTTCATCAGCGCGGAGACGTGCCCGTGATCCCGGCCCATTTGCGCTGAGCAATGCCAGGCTCCTCCTCACCATATCTTCTGACCAACTCACTTTCGCCTTCTTTCCTAGGAAGTGTGTAGAGAGCTCTGGTGCCTCAGCAAGAGTAACCGCTGTGTCACCAACAGCATCCCCGCAGCCGAGGGGACCCTGTGCCAGACGGGCAGCATCGAGAAAGGGGTGAGTCAGCCGTGATGGTGGCGGCATGACCCTCAGCAGGAATGGGGCCCTTTGAAATCACCCTGTTGGGAGACAAATCGCAAGGACCTTTTGGGGTGAATGACCCAAACCTTTGTTGATTATTCTCATTGTTGTTGTGCTGAAAGACCTGGGCTCGAGCCTGCATCCCTTCTAGAGTTTTATTTTGTGTAGCTCAGGCGTTAGGATGCTGTGCCTGTAATCTACCCATTGGTGGCTGCTTTGAATCCCAGTGTTGGCAGAGTGATGTCACCATTGGGCACAAGAGTGAGGCCCTTAAGCCCCAGTCACTCCAAGGACCGTCTGGCCCTGCTTTCTCAATTGTATGTCACTTTGGATGAAAGTGTCTGCTAAATAGAAAAAATTAATTGGGGGGGAGTGGCACTGAACTATTATTATATTGCAGTATAATACCAGATCCAACAAAAAGACAGACCACATTCCTATTTAACTGCAAAGCTGCGCCATTAAACTATATTCCGTCACCTTGCTTGTAATTTAGTCAGCAGCAGCTACTTTTAAATTTATGCCATAAAGAGGGATCTGGTTTTTGTAGAACTGTCCTTAAATGTCATTCGCAGGAGCCTGGCAGTGCCACATAGGCCACATAGGCACTGCAGAAGTGACCCCGAATGCGGCTGGCGGGCGCAATGCATTGTGGGAATAAGGAGCCCCTTTCCCAGCACCCACTCTCGCAGGAGAGATTAGGGCACACAATGAGATCGGGTCATCAGTTTGTGTTTCTGGTAGGCTGGCCGAGAGAGATGGCTTTGGTGGGCATTATGGTAGCATTGTTGCTGCTTGTGATGTGTCCCGATGGGGCAGAATGGCTGTGTTTTATGGGCCATTGGCCCTTGTTAATGCTTGGCCTGATGTAGCCATTCAGGGGCCTGTCTCTTGTTCACACTCCTGGGCAACACTGGGATTAGCGCATTGTAGCTCCGGTAGATTTATTCATCCATTTACTTATTTATCTAACCATTTATCCTGGTCAGGGGTGGGTGGTCCAGAGCCTGTCTTAGTAATTTAGATACACCAACATAGGGCACAAGGCAAGGGTACACCCTGGAAGGGATGCCAGTCCATCACAGGGCACACACACACTGGGGCGACTCTTAAGCTCAGCAGGTTAGGGAGCTGTGCTCATGATCAGAAGGTTGCTGGTTCAGATCCCAGGTATAGCAGGGTGATCTTACCATTGGACCCTTGAACAAGACCATTAACCTCTAATTTTTGATCGCATTCACAGATTTTTGTCAAATTTGTTTTTCCCTTGTGGGGAACGGAAAATGTCCCCACAAGCCCAAAATAGCAGGTTTTTAATCACACTGTTGGGACATTTGGTCCCTACATACATGACCACACACTCAGAGTGGAGTCAGCATCCAAAACCTCAGCACCGGAGGTGTGAGGCGGCTGCGCTCGCCTCTGCACCATCCTGGATAGATTGATGAATTAGTTTAGCTTTTTTCCCTCATTTTTGTTTGTCAGGGATCTGTGCTGTGCTCAGGATGTATCACAGCTTTATTATCCAAGACCCACATGACGTATCAAACCCCCACCGGTGTGAGGTGGGGGGGAGGGTGCCTGGCCACATACAGTGTCACAGTGGAGCTAAAATTTTACCCAAACCGCTGACACCCTCTGTTCGGTCTAACCTTCTGAATGGTCCTGTCCTCCCCTGGCGCCGTGGAAACCAAACAGCGGATCCGAAATGGGCTGTTGCCTTCCGATGTGTCACTATATGCGAGAAAGAATCACTCTTGTGTATTCATTTGCTAGTGGGCCTTAGCAAACATCCACACCAAGCATCTTCAGAATCCAGCCCCGAATAGCAGGCTGTTACAGGTGGCCAAGATTCTGTACAGAATCACAGTTTGCTTTTATAATCAGTCTGTAATTAGTAACGTCACATGTCAGATAGTAAACGCAGCCATGTGGTGGTTCAGGGTTTAGTGTGTTTCCAGGCTTGTGGTTATGAAGCTTGGCCCTGGGCCCTGGCCCTGCGTGTATGGAGTTCGCATGTTCTCTTTCTCATCCTGTGGCTTAAAGTTTTCCTCCCACCATCCAGAGATGCGACGTTTGGGGGCAAATCTGTGACTCTGAATCGCCTTGTGGGTCTCGTGGTTTGCGGGGCTTTCTGTTGATCACTAATTTGTCCCAGCTGCTCACAGATGACGAGCAGTAATTGTCCTATTGCAAGCACGGTTTATTTCACCAGCCTAGTCGTCTAGTTGCAGTGATCATTATAGCTCTGAGTGTTATGGTCAAAGTCATAAGGTCGAAATGCATGATGAAAATGAATTGCCTACGTAATGCACTGCTGGTTTAACCTTGCCAGTGTGTGTGTGTGTGTGTGTGTGTTTTGCCCCAATAACTTAAATGACAAAGTTTTTTCCATACGGCTGGGATAGACATTTTAATTGCCGTATCTGCATCACAGGGATCGTTTATGGAAAACAACTGCAGACACGCTTGGCGGGATGACACCATTTAAGAGCTGAACAAAGGATGATCGTAGCTTCTCGTTCCAAATTGGAAGTGCTCGCAAGGCCTAATTTGTATGGAGATGTTGCAGAACATCTCCCTGCGCTGGCTCTCGTTGAAAACGTCACCCTGTCGTCTGTCACCAATATTCCTTGGCGGCGGCATCTTGCCCTAATCGCTCAACGTGTTTGGGATGGTGCTGGGGGGGGGGACGGCAGTGGAGAGATGCTTCTTAAGGCCAGGCAAAAGCGTGCAGTGAGACAGCAATGACCTTCGCGCCGGCGAATGGGAGACACAGGTAGTGCCTGGGACTGATTCCTGACCCTTCCTCTCCGATAAAACATGCCCGGGGCTATTTTGGGCCTGTCACACAGCGGCCTCTTACCCTCCCTCCCTTGCTGTCACCCAGGCCCAGATGTGTTAATCCTGTTTATAAATTGTCCCCGGCCTATCATGTCAACAGGTGACGCCAACTAGTGGACACACCAGTTATTAATCTGTCTCTGGGAGGGGTGCAGCTAAACCAGCTGACCCAGGGGTTTGCTGATAGTTTGCTTGTGAAGACTTTTCTCAAAGCACCAGGAAGGGCGTCAGAAATAAATACTCAGTGAGGGTGGAGTTAATTTAAGTAATAATGGGCTTTTCGTCATAGTTAATCCAGAAAATTAATGACAGAAGTGTGTGTAATACTCTTTGGGGTGTGAATATCCGAGCACTGTTCCTGACGTCTGAAAACATGGGACACAGGAAGCATCCGGACGTCGATCAGGATCTGCTCTCCATTAGAATTGTCTGTTTTATGTTCCATGTTCTTTGGCTACAGTCTGAAGATGTTAGGCTGACCTGTGTTTGATATAAACCTGTCTGAGACCACAAAAGATAAAACAGATTAGAGGTTAAGCTGCATTTAATTAGGTTTTATTCTGTTTTTTTGGTGGATTTCAGTAACTGAATGAGCAATCATGTGCACAGCATTACTCTGTTGTTGTCATTCAGTTTACATTCGTTATTCATAAAGTATATTGTATTAAATATCTTTAAGCGCACCTCACTGTTATCTGATATTAGGTGTAAAACCTCTATTGTTCTTTGACATTTTATTTACAGTTTTCATGAGGACTTTCGCAATGCTAAAATTCTTGGTATCACTGCAGTTTTCAGAACTGAAGCTTACAAAGGCCTCAGTTTACATAAAATTCTGTCTAGAATGTACAGTATTAAAAACATTCAAAACCAGCTGTTTGAGAGGGCTTGCCCATTACTCCTTTTGTAGCTAGTTTCAGTAACAGTTTGCTAATGATTTGATACTAGCTATAATAACCAAAGCTACCTTCTGCTAACCATTGAGAGCTGCATTGCTGCAGATCATAACTGAAGCTCCTGATGGGGTGTAAATGTTGCATTGAGCAGATTTTGGGGATTGTAAAGCATCGTCTTCTAGGTGAGTTCCAGAGCAGAGTAACAGGAAGAACAGCGATGATTGGGATAAACCATCACCCCCTGTCTCTCCCCCTAGTGGTGTTACCAGGGAGAATGCGTGTCATTTGGGACGTGGCCCCAGAGCGTGGACGGCGGCTGGGGGCCCTGGTCCATGTGGGGCGAGTGCAGCCGGACCTGCGGCGGTGGCGTATCCTCGTCCGTGCGGCACTGCGACAGTCCAGTGTAAGTAACCAAAGGAAACCACACCCGGCTGGATTCTGCAAGACCTGCCTCCAGAACAGACTCTTTGCCTCTCATTACACCGATAGCCAATCGCGTGCATCTGTTGTACCCCTTCCACCCACAACAGAGATAGCAACATTGCTTCACGCCCCTGGGACCTGGGTTCGAGTCTCTACCATGGCTCCACATGCGTAGAGTTGGCATGTTCTCCCCGTGTCATCATGGGGTTTCCTCTAGGTACTCCGGTTTCCCACCACCATCCAAAAATGTGAATTGGAGTTGCTAAATTGTCTGTGGATGAGCATGTGTGTGTTAGTTGTGTGTGCCTTGCGACTGGTTGGCGCCCCATCCTGGGTTATTCCCTGCATTGCACCTGTAGCTTCTGGTATACTGTAGGCTCCAGACCCCATCGACCCTGAATTGGAAAAGCAGCTGCAGAGTATGGATGGATGAGTTGCATTTCACATTAGTTAATTAACACCATTACCAAAACTAGCTGTGCAGGTGGGGGATGTGATACAGTTAAAATCTGCAGGTTCAGGAGGAAAAAGACGTACACTGTAATTGTAAATGCTGTAATTTCAGGGTAATTTCTAAGGTTTTGTTGAAGTTGCAGGCTATGTGTCTATTGAACTATTATAATTAATATGATACCATAATTCTCGTCCTTAAGGCCGAATAAATGCTTGGTTTGATGGTTCGTTTTACTTGGCGTTCATGTTTGGCACAGGCCTGGCATGGACTCGAGCTACAAGCCAAGCCAACCAGTTGTTTCATGACGGATGGTTCCAGGGTGGAGGTGCAGTTAGAGCACATAGATGGTTGCCATACTAATTTAATGAGACGGCACCATGTTAATTTAAGCTGCCCAAACAAAGATGGCAATAAGGAAATAATTTTTTTAGGATTCTCAGAGTGGCCTGTCTGATTTGCATGTCCCATCCATTCCTCCAGACACCCGTCCATCCGTCTTCTAACTGCCTGTCCTGGTCAGGGGGTCACGGGGGCATCCAGGGTGTATGCCTGCCTTGTGCTCTGTGCTGCCTTGGATAGATTTTACCCCCACCCCCAACCATCGATAGAGAGTGGTTCCCGCTCCTGACTTGCGCAGCTGAGCACTGAGCCACCGCACTGTCATTAAAGCTGCACTGTCATCCACCCGTGTGGCTCAGTACACATAAACGAATGTGGCCAACTTGAGAAAACTGGAGAAGAGTTCCAGTGTAGCCGCAGACGCTCCTGGCTGGGCACCCGGCAGTTGCAGGGAGCGAGGGGGGGGGGGGGGGGGGGGGGGCCCCCCGGGGGGGGGTGTGTTTAGCGTGCGGGGGGGGGGGGAACCGGGGCCTCGCCACCCCTCCCCCCC
>JAODKE010000125.1:1795802-1806226 GCA_026779605.1 Mormyrus hasselquistii
ACAAAAAAGGGGGGAGTGGGCTCGGTGGGGCGGCGGCGCTTTCCAGGCGGGCCGGGGGGGTTGGGGGGGGGGGGGGGGGGGGGGGGGGGGGGGGGGCACCTCCTGACAGAGTTAGGATTTCAGCTCCGGCGGGTGCGGAAACGTCTGTCCTCGCACCATGCCCTCCAACAGTGGAGAAAGTGTGGTCGACGTAATGCGTAACACCTGTGGAAAGGCGATCGCCCCTCCCGGATGGGGCACCAAGCATGTGTGGAGGAAACCACAGTTCTTCAGCCAGGCAGGCCTGGAACACATTCATTAGATGGTGGGGGCTGGGCAGCTGTACTCCCAAGTGCTGGGGTTCCTGTCTCCAGCCACCTACCCCCACCTCAACACCGAAATGAACCAGGCAGCCAGGCTGTTAGCAAAGAGATGCCTCACTTTGGTTGGGCTGCCCGTGTCTCTGCCACTTGCTGAATGGTCCTCGTTCACTAACGGACATCGAGTTTTTATTTTGGAGCACGATGTCGGCAGACACCACAGGACACAGTCAGTGGGTCCTCGTCATGCCAAACACACCAGGGTGTAAAATGAGGCTGGTGATGTTTCCAGCAGCTCATTCTGCAGGATCGTTGTTGATTTTTCAAAAAGGCATAATAACGATAAATTTAGACGTCCTGCCCTTAATTAAAAAACAACACAAGACAGAGCAAGCATATGCGTGGACTGTGGCTGGATGGCCATGGTTACATTGCAGGTCTACTGTTAAATAAAAAGAATAACTATTTATGTCCAGTGCATGCTACTGTATGACAGTGATGAACCTTGTTTTGCGACGTCCAACACAGGCAGCCTGAGTTGAGTCTGACACGCAATCTAACCACCACAATCTAAGGGATAACAAAGAGGGTGAATCGCAGTTACAAATCCAGCAATTGTGTAATATGCCCCCGTTGGAGTGAGCAAAGATGCACAACACTCATATATTAGATCATTTCAAATAATTGACGCCATTATTAGTGGTGGTGGACTTTGTAATTAGTGTAATTAGTGAAGCTAGCTTTTTCATGAGCAGATTAGTGTTTCCTCTAACTTTGGAAACCATTTGCAGACAAACTAGCTAACTGTAAACCTGCTAATCCACTCTGTTTTGTGCATGTCTGCAACAGTCTGGTACGTTGTTGAGTTATCAACTCATCACACAAGATGTGATGAGTTCATAACTTGTATTTAGGTAAGTCTGGGTTAAATATAAGTAAACAAAGTTAATGTCTATTTAAACTGGGCTACTCCGAACTAATCAGAGAACTGGGGCCTATGTTACAAAGCTGGATTTCTTGTTTAGTCCTGTAACTTGTTGAATTTCAGATACCCTAGTTTAAATGGACTTTATCTTCGTTCACTTATGTTTAGCCAAATTTCATTAAAAACGGCAAACTATCCGGCTAAACAAGAAATCCTGCCTTGGCCCCTGGTTATTCTACTTTGTTTTCTGGGTTCTGATAGACAGATCTATAGACCAATAAAGAGCTGAGACCCTCCCCCCCCCATCCAAGTTCTGGGTAAATGGCACCATGTTTGTAGTCCCCAGGCGGTTTCGCTGAGGGAAAAAGGCCAGCATGAGCTAGTCATGGAATAGGACAGCTCGGACAAAAACATGTATATCTCACAAACAGAATATCATTGAAAGAAAATGTATTCCAAAGACTCCAATGATCCCCAGAAGACCTAAATAACCCCATGTAATCACTCCAGCCCTGTGGAACTATATTGTTAAATGGGTAAGGACTCTCTTTCAGCTCTCTAGGTATGTTTTTAAGGGTTTCAGAGCCGAAAACCAAAACAAAGCTAAATTCATACAACAAAAGTTAGCTTCCTGATCATTATTTTAGTGGTTTATCGGTTTATCGAATTTAACTTTAGTTAGCGGATTAGCGATTATCGAAACTTCTTGATGAGCTATACCCCAGGTTATTTGTCAGTACGCAAATGCTAATTTGTAGAACAGTACCTTCAAATAAAAAAAAAAAATCACAAGTAAAGGAAAGATGTCGCTTGCCAACATGTATGACCCCTTGAGAAACCGTAGAATCAGACAGAACATTTTTGTGTACCATACATGACTATCAGGTTTATGTGCAAGATGGTAATCACAGTGCTGTATACAATGGGCGAATCTGAATCCATTTGCCAGACTCGGGGTTGAATGTATTTGGAAGAGTGACCTTTGACCTTGCTGGCCCCACTCTCCCTGAAAATGTTATCTGCTCCACTCAAATACCAAACAGGTGACAAACAAGAACAGTACATGTATAGTCTTTCAAACCAAAGAAACATACTTCTGTGAATCTGCTCTGGCTTTTCTGGAGTGTCAGCCAACAGTGCACATTTTAGGATAGATGAAGACCTACAGTAGGGTATTCGGTATGGGAGATGGTCATGTGAATGGTCTTTGTCTGTCATGTCCTTCACTTAATTTTTTTTTACATTTGGCAATCTACCACAAAGTAGCTAAACCATAAAAGAACCAACCATCCCTTGGAGAGGAGCTGGTCTTACCAGACTCTTGACTGATCCAGACCCACGCAGACGAGGGTCAGCGCAGTTATGATTAATTTTCCTGTGCGGCTGAAGCTGGGTAGATACCAAACTCACTTTTGCTGTTATTGTTTGTTCCAGACCCTCAGGTGGAGGAAAGTACTGTCTTGGGGAGAGGAAGAGGTACAGGTCATGCAATACGGATGTGAGTATACTTTTAGTCTTTGTGTTTGTTCCACCCCCCCCTTCACCCTTCACTCCTCCCATTTCTGCCTTTTAGTTGTGGAGTTGGTAAGTTATTGGGCATATACTTCATCAGGCCCAATCACGGCTCTTCACAGATGAGCAATGATCTTTAGGGGGATGATCCAAAGTCCCGATGAGCAGCTTGGAATCATCTTGTCATCGATGGGTCCCTGACAGTTACATGTAAGACACAATAACAGAGATTGGATGACTAACTGAGACTGATAATTTTTTTCAAAATCAGTCTAATGAAGGTGAAAATTAACCAGACATCCCTTTAGGGCAGAAAATTTGTACTTGGAATGGTACTCAGAAAGCCATTCTCTGGTCAAATGGATGTTGAGTTATGCTTGAAACCATCCTGGCAGAATAATACTAAATTTACTTTTGAATTTGCGATCTCAGGGTCTGCTTAAAGACATGCTTGTTAAATTAATTAAGGCACCATCAAGAGATGTCAATAGATGGTTGCATTCAGTTAGGGTCCTGCATGATTGCTGTACTCCTTCCAAATGCATGGTTTCCGTTGTGCTTCAGGAGGGTAGGACAACTGGTGTGTTAAATGGTTACACACAAGACGCACGTTTACCTGGGCAGGTAAAGTGTCCAGCATCCGTGTGAATGGGCCCAGCTATGCTTACTGCCACAGGCCTCAAACAGAAGCCTGTGTATCCAATGTTTGCTGGGAGCAAATATTTCAATGTGGTTGGCTGGTCTCAATTTGTACCTCCATGTCTCTAGGTGGCTTGTGCTCCTTCAGTGGGGGGGGGGGGGGTAAAGCCAGAGGCGGGTGCGTGGGTCTGTCTTCACCAAACTTAAAAATAACCAGCTTGAGCAAGCACAAGAAAGTTTGTCTTGGAAAACAAAGATGTACCACCATTTAATTGCTCTCCGCATCAGGCGTCCAACACAAACGGGGCCTGCGTGGCTCACCGGTCCTGGGGGTGACCTGACCAGTGCCTGGGGGAGTGGTGCTGGCAGGACACGGGTCCGAGTTTGAGCCCCGGTCGAAGCAAACCCTTCTGAGCAGCCAATGTGGGGCAGTCCAGTCCAGGAGGTCACAGCAGAAGGTGCTTTTCCATGCCCTTTTATGTGGGAGCAGCTTCTGCAGGGCGTTATTAGGCCTCGGTTCTCCCACCAACGAGCTAATCCACCCCCACCCTGGCCCGCCCATCATCCCTTCATAAAAGTGCGGGCATTTTACACCAGAGCCGCAGCTGGTGTTTGGAGCTTGACGGAGGTTCCCCTTTGTGTAGCTAAATGTCACCTGTAATTGAATGCATGGTAACAAAGGCGGGGACCAGGGGTGCCACTGAGTCCATCATAAAGCCGGGGAACATGAATGCTCGCTGCTGAGCTTACCATCCGCCCTTTATGAGGATATATTAAGTAGCTGTGACCTTCCAACCCAGGGTTTAACTGATAGCTAAACGTGTTCCGTTTCTCTAGGCGTGTGAACGTCAGACTGGTCTAGCTGTAGTCCCAGCAATAAGAGTTCACTTGTTACTCCGTCCCAGCGTAATACTGTGAGCTGTGATGTAAGTAAACCTGGTCTGTTATCACCCCGCCCCATTAACCAAATAACCTCTCTTGTGAGGTTGAAGGCCTGTAAGTCATCGAAAGAAGTACAATTTTCATTAGGGGGAAAAAACTTGTCACCGCATTAAATTTAATCGCGCCCCCCTCCCCCACCCAGTAATGCGAGACATCCTCCAGTCCGCTTGAGGTCCGGCCTGTAAGAAGTTTTCCAGGTTACGCACTTAGGCCGGGGCCGTGTTATGTGCTTTCGTGCGTTAATGGGATTCAGCTATGTCTCATTTGCTCTGAGTGTGGTTAGACACTTATGGTCTATAAAGTATGGCAGTGAACTGCAGTTTGTAAAGCTTTTATGTGTCCGGGGGGAGCATGTAGTTAGGTTTTAGAGGAGCTCAGACACCCTTAACATCGCCCCCCTCTGTCTGTCGCTGGAACAACGTCCAAATGAGAAATACCATCCCAAAACAGCCAAGAAGAATAGCACCGTTTGTTTTTCTAATTATAGGCTTAAACATTTGCGCAAACTCCCCTACCACTGCCTTCCACCCCATCCAAACAGGGTCCCCTCCGAAGACGAACACATTCTTTTCCCCTTAGCATCGCTGGCATGGTCGCGTCCAGAAGCCTGAAACTTGAGCTTGTGTCGTCTCTGTGTTTGTACCCTGTTCTCCATTGTGAAAGGCTGGTGCTCTGTATTCCCCTCTCTGTCACAGGCCTGTCCGGTGGGATCTCGGGATTTCCGGGAGAAGCAGTGTGCCGATTTTGACAGCCTACCATTCCGGGGAAAGTACTACAATTGGAAACCGTATACTGGAGGTGAGTTCTAGCAGTAGCCACACACCCCTTTTCCTGATTGGTGCACAGGAACTGGACATTGGTTCAGTCTATCCTTTATCCACCACCAATGACAGTATATCCCCTTAACAAAAACAGAGTGAATATCCTTTTGGTACCTAAAGAATTCCAGGAATTCCAGAACCCTGATGCGTCTTAGGGTTTTCTGCTCGCAGAACATTATTCCCTCTAGGAGTGTTTGGTCTGAGGCCCTCTGCTATGGAAACAGACGTCGCTCTGAGGGACAAAAGCCAAGCATTTGCGCGGGGCCTTAGAGCTTTGGAGGTCTCCAATTGGCCACAAATGGTCACCACACTAAATATTAAATAAAGGCATTCCTTATTTAGGAAATGCTGACTCAGCATGTTCTGCTAACCAGCTAGCTAGCTATGATCTTCTGACTCTACTCACTAGCTATTCATTTAGTTTTTGAAACATCTGAAGGGTGGGACAGGGGGCTGCAAAGTCACTTTTTGAGTGAAGCTTGAAAGACAACAAACTCACCCTTGCCAATAGGATCTGGAGTTATCTGGCTACAGCTTCCCAGTCAATGTTGGAGGATGAAGACAAATGCCGTCAATGGTCGTAGATCATTCCCTCCCAAGCCTTCATTGCTGCTAGCCGACTTCTTGCTTTGGTCATAAATGTACTTGGGGTGTTTATGGTGAACCTACCGGAAATAAAAATATGTCTGCTTCACCAAGGCCAAACCAAATGACAATGACAAGACCCCATTCCAAGACCTTCTCCGAGGAGATTTATGTCTGACCTAATAGTAAGTCCCATTTAAACTGATCAAATGTTCTGCAAAAAGCTATAAAGACTAAATGTGCTTGGCCTCGAGAGAACCCACGGATCGTAAGATTCAGAGCCAAACCAAAGAACATGTCTTTGGTAGAAGCGGTAAAAATGACAGGGATCCAACGCACTATCTCAGCTCTCACAGGCCCATTTTGGCGTTCCGCCAGGTTCTGACTCAGGCCTCCTCGTGCTGAGGCGTGTCTTTGACCCGTTTACCCTCGTAAGCCTTGTTAGGGGCGAGCAGTAGTGTTTAAAGTCTCTCATTCGGTATTTTGCAAAAGCATAAGAGACCTATTCTGACGTGAAACTGACCCCCTAACCCCGACACAATGACATCATCTTACACTGATGGCCAAGGGGCCCTGTTCGTCGAGTTTGACTTTTCACTCTTGTCCATGTTCGGTGTGCATCAGGTGGCGTGAAACCATGTGCCCTCAATTGCCTGGCGGAGGGATACAACTTCTACACTGAGCGTTCTCCAGCTGTGATCGATGGCACCCGCTGCCAGGCTGACTCCCTGGACATCTGCATCAATGGGGAGTGCAAGGTGTGGACTGACCGTCCTGACTGGTGGAGCCTTCTGTAGACTTCACCCACACCACCCAGCGTGGTCATGTGTTTCCGTCTGGCTTCCTACATCACCATGAAAATATAAATCGCATGCAAAGAAAAAAAAGCTTTAGAGACAAAAAAAGTGAGACTTTGACATCAACACACAGTGTTATAACTAATAAAATTGTATTTACAGCGAATCATTGCTTTAACGACAGGAAAATTCTACTGATAGAATGTGCAAGTAATTTGAAACATATTTTGGCTGCTCATTCTGTCAATGAAAAGCAAACTGTAATTAAGACAGTTTGATTTACATTGGAGTTTTTCCATTAGCAAATATCCTAAGCATATTGAGGCACAAAATATGTAATTAGGTAGTTACTGGGCTACAAGGCACGTAAGAGGTTAGTTGGAAAATCACTTAGTTGGAGACCAAATTTATCATGTGCTGATTAAGCTGTCAGGTTACATCAGTCAGGTAATTGGAAATAAAGGGTTGTTTAGACTTGTAGAAGGTCTTAGCGATTCTTCTGCAAGCAAGCGAGTAACATGAGTGGAAGATTAATGAGCAAAATTTGAGTGAGAAAGGGTGGCAGGGCGGGAACCCTAGAGCACAAGGATCCTGTACAGTGGTTTCCTCTGACCTGGTTTTGGGATTTATAGCCAGAATACTGCAATCCCTGTGGGTTGCAAGAGTGCAGATTTTTGGTGGGCCCAGATACAAGGCTGCAGAAGGGAACAAAAGTGCTCTGATCAGTGACGTATATTTACTAAACCTGCTATCACATGACTGCAAGTGCAACGATATGACTGCCATATTGGAGAAGTCGTGGCAATCCGTCACGCTGTGCAGCTTTTGGCTGCAGAACAGGCATGGATCCACCTCCAGTGATATAACCTTCTGCCATTTAGTGCACTTACTGATCATTGCATATTTTTGTATTGACAGCCGTGTGTTAGTACCTTACAAATATCCGTTTTGCAATATTTGGAATAGCATTGGGCTTAGACCTGTTCACAGGTATAGCTGTTATAGTTTGCTGTATGGTATGACTTTTAAATATACACACGCTCCTCTACCCACGAACGAGATACGTTCCGAATGGCCATTTGTAACTTGAAATGTTCGTAAACCTTTTTCAACATCGTTTTAACGGTATACGGGTATAAAGAGCTAGGATGCTGACAGTACGCACACTACGCTGCTGTGCGGCGGGAGTAGCGCTCAGAAGTCGCACAAGGCGGAATTGGCGCACAGAAAAAAATTTGATGTTGCGGACAGGAAACGGGAGCCCAACAAATACAATTTGGACTTATAGTCCTCTTTGTTCGTATGTGTGAAAGTTCGTAAGTTGAAAGTTTGTAATAAGAGTAGTGTCTGTACTGTCATACTAACATGATAGCTGTGATTGTGTGCATAGTGTCATTCATTCATTCTCTTTGTAGCCAAACATTTGATGGGAAATTATACAAATTAAATTATAAGTCTACTTCTTACTTGTGAAACTTCACAAACAGGAAGTAAAAATGCAAGACCATCAAACCTGATTTCATAAATTAGCACACACATTTTATTCCAAAATAATTTTTTGCCAAATTCTCTCAAATTTTATTTCAAATTTTTCAAATGTTTTCCGAATGGGCTGTAGTTGGGTGATATGTAGCATAAATTAAGAAAATATAAATTATTTTATCTAAAATTATAACAAATTTTAAGTTTCATTTTATGTCAGGTATGAATTAGCAGACTAGACTCTCATTGCGAGTTCCATTTTTCAAACAGCGATAGAGGCAAAAAAGATCTGAGTGAAAATCAAGTAAGGAGAATTAAAAACAAATAAATTGGAAAGGCAGAAAAGTTATGTGTGGGAATGATTTACTGGAATAGTTAACCATGAGTCAAGTGCTGTTTGTCATATGCCACATAGACCTAGAATTCTTAATTGTTTGTATTTGGGAAGTTGCAGTGACATGTAGAATTTTATTTTGAACCCCAATATGCCTGCCGTTGTTTGGACTGCAGAACACGTCATGTTTTATTACTTATTTATTTTGTGTAGTGGACAAACATTATTATCATCAGCTTTTAAACTGTTTGTGTTCGGGAAGTTGCAGTGGCATTCTGAATTTTAGTTTGAAGGGATGAAAGATGTCAGTCAGTGTTCAGGCTGTTATGGAAATACCTGTTGCTTTTTTTAGTTTACCAAAAAATAATAACTTTTACTTTAAAGAAATGTTTATTTGAGGAGACCAAATATCCCCTGCAATGTAATAAAAGCCTGTTTTTTTATGTTGTGGGGACCATTTTTCAGGTCCTCACAAAGATCTGTGAATGCAATCAAAAAAGTAAAGATGTCAGAAGTCTCATATTTTGTTTGGTTACTTATGGTTAAGGTTAGGGCTGGGTAGGGGTTATGGTCATCATGTTGGGATTAGAGTTTTCCCCATAGAAATGAATAGAGTGTGTACCCACAAAGATATAATTTCAAACCCTTGTGTGTGTGTGTGTGGCATAGCCTGGATACAGCATGTTTGCTGTTCTGAGCAGAAGGGATCACTTTTTAGATTGCGGCGCTGATCTTTGGGAGGTCATAAAAATGTGATTCACCAGACAATCCCTGATGAAAGCTGGTGTTTCTCCCCCCTAAAGCTTAAAATCATGGCATCAGCTCCTTTCCCAAGTGACTCTTTGTTACACTGTGAATGTGAGTCATTTTTACTGCCTTTCCTGCAGAGGCACACTGGCCCCTATTGGGCTTCTTTTCAAGTGGACGTCGTATTTATACGGTCTTCAGAAACGTGAGCACGACGTTGCTACCGTTTTTTTCTTGCAGATATCATAGTCACCACAAAACCTATTTCAGATGCTTCAGTTCTCTCGAAAGACAAGGTGGTTAAAAGCAGATTTTAAAGCAGTGTAGTCCGTTAGTGTGGACATTCTGTGTGTAGAATTTGTATTAAACTCTATTTTTTTCACTGGTCCTTTGTGGATAGAACATAAAATCCATATAGGCCATAAAACCTATGCATGTCATTGTTCCAAAACCAGAAGAAATTAAGATTTTTGTGTGTATTTGGCTTTGCAGCATTATTCTAGTACAAGATGATATATGTTGAAAATATTCCTGCCTTTCAACTCTTCTTGAGTAACAATCAGAATTAATTGGTGAACATGAGCAGCATCAGAACTAAACAGTGCTGGTCATCATCTGAGCTGCATATACTGAACAAAACTAATGTCAGAAGTATAACCAGTGATGGGAAAAGTACTCAATTTTCATACTTATGTAAAAGTACAGATATCACACCAAAATATTAATCAAGTAAAAGCAAGTAAAATACTACTCAAGTAAAAGTAAAAAAAATACCTGGTTTTAAAACTAGTTCAGTATGAAAAGTAAAAAGTACTACACATTCAGATCTATTAATCTTACAAAACAACAAATCTTACAACCCATCATTTTAAATTCACCCAAGACAGGTTTGACTGCAGCATTTTAGGTTACAGTGCATCACAGTAAGGAAAACTGAGTCGCAAGAGGATAAGCGGATATTTTCTTTTTACTGAGTCCACTGCAGTTGCTGGGGGTGAAACTTGCCTTGATTGCCAGTGTACATTAACAGAATGATACATTTTTTCGATTCTGAATGGAAAAAAAAAATGTGATTTACATTGTACTCCAAATTGTGCAGCTCTACACTCAGGTCTGCTGTATGCTTTTTGCACATCTTTTTATACATCCATCCATTTTCCAACTCGCTTAATCCTATTGGGTCGCGGGGGTTCCGGAGCCTATCCCGGAAGCAACGGGCATGAGGCAGGGAACAAACCTGGACAAGGGGCCAGCCCATCGCAGGGCACAACCACACATTATTCACGCACACATGCACTCCTACGGGCAATTTATCAACTCCAATTAGCCTCAGCATGTCTT
>JAODKE010000125.1:1811087-1822959 GCA_026779605.1 Mormyrus hasselquistii
ACAGATGCTCACACACACAGACACACTCAGACAGATGGTCACACAAACAGACACACTCACAGACAGATGCTCACACACACAGACACACTCAGACAGATGCTCATACTCACAGACAGATGCTCACACTCACAGACAGATATTTATATACGTGTGTATGTTTATAATATTTATATCTTTGTCTGGCCTGTGGTTTCCTAGACCATGCTGGCTTTCGGCTGAAATTTAAGGCTGAAAATACCAGACCTCACAGGAGTACCGGAATAGAAAAGGCCAGCCAATCCACCACAAGTAATTTCCTTGTGGCTCAAAGAGCTGCCCCTCATACCCATAATCCTTTTCTGCCTCTCAAACTCAAACATAAACACGGCAGGACCGCAGTCGAACTTGCTAAATATATATAAGCGGGCACAGTACCAAGGGACGTGGGCAAGGCAGGCCGCTCGATTGCTGGCGGTTTGTGCGCAGAGAACTACGCGGGGATATCTATCCTAATCTGCATCTCCTCCTCCTCCCTGCATTCACCAGCACACCAACAGTACAGTGTAAAATGTCAATATTTGCCTTTAAATATCTTAATTATTAAATCACTTGACACAGCCTCCACATGGTGTTGGGGTGAGAACAAATTATTTAAGAGAACAAGACTTATAATTAATATAGCGAATATAAGAAGGTACAAGTATGCAGGTACAAGCAGTTACATCTCCATTGCCACAGTGTTACATACATTTTATTACCTTCCTCTTGGGAATACAGTAAAGATATTCCCAATTCCTGCTATTTTGGCAGGAATATGTAAGGTAATCCGTGCTATTAAGATTTTCCCAAATTCTCCGCAGCCCTACAGTTGTGCATCAGTTTCATTTGAAGGCCTCTCTGCTGCGCAGGTCCTCCTGCAGGAGCAGAACCTGGGCATCAGCTACAGGTTCAACGTACCCATCGCGCGGACAGGAAGCGGGGATAACGAAGCCGGCTTCTCCTGGCACCACCTGCCCTGGTCTGAGTGCTCCACCACCTGCGCTGGGGGTAAGAGTTTCACAGCAATGCGATAAGTGACCATTTAAACCGCATGCTACAGGTTTGCTGCAGCTACTTTGATACACCAGAGGATTCGTCAGTCATCGCTAAACGGAAAGCCAAACCTCACTTGTGTAGACCTGCCTCTGGGCACAACAAGATGTACGAACAGAATTATGTATTTAAAAGATAAAACCATAGACATTTATAAGACATCACAAGGCTTGACTTGCAGTTATACTCACCCATCTCAGCTGTGCATTTGCGACGAAAATAAGGCATTTTGAAAACGCAAGCCAGTAATGGGTCCAAGACATTTGCCGACTGACATGAAATTATTTGATTTAGCTGCCAGGTTTCTTAAGTATTTCAACCCTCTCTCAGAATTAAGGACTTAAACATATACTTTCTATATTTCAGCAAGTTTGAGAACAGGATTATTGCATAATTTGTATGAACATACTCCTAAGCACTTTGGTCGGTTTACCAGTACAACTGTTTTACAGATGAAAGATATCCCAAAGTCGGCCTTCTATATAATTAAATCTCCTAACTTCCCCACCACAGTTAAATGTGGGCCATTGCAAAAAATGACGAACCTATTTCGTTTGCCCAAAAATTGCAGGCCTGTGCTGTTCTTTGCAAGCTTTATACGTGACTATTTAAAAGCATCCAAAGAATTTGCTAAATTTTAAATACAAACATCGCTGGCACCGTCTTGGGAATTTTTGTTACTAAACCACTAAAAAATGTAAAGTACAGCCTTCCACAAAATGTTGCCTGAAGCTGCATCCAGGATATTTTATTGCTGTTAAATGTGACTTTATCAAAGGTCTGCAGCCTTTACTAATACAAGATCAAACTGCTCCAATAATAGCAATTTGTAAAATTCCAGGTCTATGTCATGTGATTCATGTCTGTTTTGATAACACTCTGGTATAAAGACAAACTCTAATGTCATTGTATAAGGTCAAGGTCATTATATCACTTTCATGTAAATAAAGCAGGAGGAAAATCAAGTGCATATAGAACCCGCGTGAAGTTGGCCCCCCATATGTTTCAGATTTCAGCCAAACTGGTCTCAATCGTATGTGCCGCGTTTGTGCTCGATTGTGCTTTTAAAATTTTTGATTTTTGATGTTTTAGTTTCTGAGATTAAATGTTTGTTTACATCATGATGTCATCAGCGTGAATTTGCACGAAGGACAGTACACACGATTGCAATCAGTTTGGTGGAAATCAGACACAAGTGGGGGGCTAAGTTCACGCTGGTGTCACATGACCATGTAAAACATTAATATCTCAGAAAGCTTAAGCAGCACAAAGGACAGTTTTAACACACAAACCAGCACAAACGCAGCACAAACGCAGCACACACAATTGCGATCGGTCTGGTGGAAATCAGACGCATATGGGGGGCCAAATTCACGCTGATGACGTCACCATGTAAACAAACATTTATATCTCAGAAACTAAAACAGCACAAACAAAAATTTTAAAAGCACAATCCGGCACAAACGCGGCACATACGTTTGTTGAAATCAGTTTGGTTGAAATCTGAAACATACGGGGTGCCAACTTCACACGGGTGCATGACGAGCCTCAATAGACTTGTTAGTTATCATTAGCTGCCAGTTCTGGCTCTTGTGTTTGACTTATTTGATGCCGTGTGGCACCACGGCACTCAGGAAGTTGAAAACACCTGGCGGCAATGCACTGGTGAATTCAGGGGTGGGGCCACTGGGGTGCTGGCCCCAGCTGATTGGCCCCTGGAGTGCCCCCCCCTCCCCCGTCACTCACCAATTGAAAACATATCATTAGCCAATGACAAGGATAGCCTCTCTTGTATCCTCTCCGTCCTGAAGTGGTGAACATCCTGGCACCTCAAGATTCTTTGGGCAGTCTTTGGACAGCATACCAGTGCCCAGGCTGCATGGATGGGGGAAATGAGAGTCCCAGAGTCTGCCTGGCTCACGAGCGGGTGTCTGGGTCAGCATGTGTGTGACCTTAAGCAGGGCAGCATGTCCTAACATAGTGACCCTAAACCCTTGACAGATACCCAACCCCCTGGTAGCTGTGCTAACTCTTACCACCCTCCATTTTGAAATGAGTACTTACGGTCTCTCTCCTTAGATGTCTTCTTCATGCATCTCCGTCCAGATAATATGGACTGTTGTAGAGTTGCCTGAGCAGAGGTATGAAGTATTTATCTGGATGTGTTGTTGGAGTGGTTTTCTGAGCAAGATTCTTTGTGCTGGTTACTATGGCTAGCTCCCCGTCACGCTAGCTAAATAGATAGTCCCGCATACTTGCTGCCTGACTTTTTAGCATGGGACAAGCCCCAGAGAGGCATAAAGGGTTTTTTCGACATCCTGGGGGGCTGATAAGCGGACCTGCTAACAGCCTATCTGTGACACAGGCAACATGATGTGTCTGGTCTCGATCCAATAGGTTCCCAGAAGCAGGAAGTAGTGTGTAAAAGGGTGGACGACAGCTCCATTGTGCAGAACAGCTACTGCGACCCGGACAGCAAGCCGCCGGAGAACCAGAGGGACTGCAACACAGAGCCCTGCCCCCCTGAGTGAGTGTGCTGGCCCATCTTCCATGATGAAGGCCATGATGAATCACGTCTTCCGGACTCTCCTGACATCACAAACGCTGGTGTTTTACCATGCTGTTTTGGTTCTAGGTGGTTCATCGGTGACTGGTCTGAATGCAGCAAGACATGCGACGGGGGCAGCCGGGCACGAACGGTTCTGTGCATACGCCGCATCCGGCTTGCTGAGGAGGAGACACTGGAGGACAGTAACTGTCTGACCCATCGGCCCATTGAGAGAGAGTCTTGCAATAACCAGTCATGTCCCCCTCAGTGGGTCACCCTGGACTGGTCAGAGGTATTGCTGCAGTTTCCAGAAATTTCCCACCTTCTATTAAGTCTGTTAAGCGATGGACAGCACGAGATTGTCGCCTTGTCATCCAATTCTAGTGCACCCCCAAGTGCGGCCCTGGCTTCAAGCACCGTATTGTCCTTTGCAAGAGCAGTGATCTGGCCAAGACGTTCCCCCCTGCCCACTGCCCCGACCACAACAAGCCCCCGGTGCGCATCCGCTGCAGCCTGGGCCGCTGCCCACCCCCCCGCTGGATCCCTGGAGAGTGGGGACAGGTACCATTCCCTCCCGCTCCCTTTGGCAAGCGACCTCCATTCTGCATGCTTTCGTAACACCAAGCCTTCACACTCCACAGGCGATTCTGCCTTTTGTCCTCCTTGACTGTATGGCTTAATTACTTAATTGAAGTCATTATTTTGAGTAGAGACACTATCCAAACCTAGGGAGGAGGGGACACGTTGGCTTAGTGGGGAGTACTGTTGCCCCCCCCCCCCCATCACCAAATTGCCCTTAGTGTGTCAGTATTGTGTAATCACCGAGCCCTTGCAAGACCATTTTACAGACACAGAGCAGACCCACACACGTGTGAAAAGGCCATCAGTGATTGCGAATGCAATCCGACAGTAGAATTATTATATTTTCCTATTAATTTAATTCAAACTTCCCAACTAAACATTGCATCATGGGTTGCTCCTGTTTTTCCGACAGACTTCACCGTAAGCTCTTTCTCCCAAATCACATGGTCTCCCTTGCATGAAACTCCTGTCTGAACCTGCCTCCATGAGGCGAGACGCCTGAAGCTGCATATTTATCCCTCACATCCCCTGTGTTTTGGTCAGCGGTCAGTGTAATTTACATTGTGGTGATTAATGCTGGTGTTTGGGGAGCTGCTGACGTCCGCGTGTGGCGTCAGGAGCGCGTCGGCACGGCGGGAAAATCCCGGCCTCGCTGGAGCTGCTTCTGAGTAACACCCCCGTCGTAAAAGAAAGAGATAGAGACAAAACCCAAGTAATATTCCTAAATCACAATACAGCTTATTCAGATCAAACAGATTCTTCAGGCCTCTGTTTGACTTGCGGGTCTCATTACCAGACTCCAGAAAAAGCCAGTTAGCTTTTGAAAAGAAAAGTCGGTATTTGACTGGAAATAACGAGCTCATAGCCTTTAAGAAGCACACAGACGTTGGTGCTGAGGTCTCCTGTTTGCAGATGTCACATCCCATTATTAAGTGTCGTTGGACCCCTTGCTCCGCTTCCAGTGTCCGCAATGTTTGTGTTGAGATGCAAGGCTTTGCCGTCTCAAGAAGCTTAAACACGGAGGATCTATGGGATCTCTGCAAATAAACAGTCCGGATGATCTTCCTTTGACCTATGACCTGTTAATCCCCTTAAACCAGGGGGCCCCTGACTCCTGACCCCTGACCCGCCCCCCCCCCCACAAAAGGGCACTGTGTGCTTTACTGGCTGTCTTTGAACAGCTTTGACTTCTTAATTCTGCAGCGAAGTAAGAGGAAGCTGTAAGTTATTACTCTTCGGCTGATAATTGGTTGGACCTGTTCTGTTGGGATTAGAACCTGCACACATTCTAGGGCTCTCGCACCAGTATCGTGATAACAGTGATATCCCTTATGCAACATGCACTGGGTCTATTTTTGGTTTGGTACTCTTGAAGCTTGAAGACAGTTCTCCCTCCCTAGGCTAATTACCTCGGGGCAGCCAGATTCCGGGGGTGGGGGTTTCTTACATGGCCGAGCTCCCGGGACCTGTAGGGCCAAAAGGTCAGTGGGGCATAATCCCCTTAAAGGCCTCTGGTGCTGACAAGGCCCACCTGTGGCGGCTTGGAAGAACCACAGTAGTCAAGGCATCTTCATCCGAAGAAGGACGGGATGCTGATCTGGGAGTAAGGGAAGTTGATTAGAAACAGCCGTCAGCGAACTGGAACAGCTCATTAGTGGCCCGTTAGCAGGGTGGCTGGGTCTCCAGCACTGGCCTATCCCTCAGGTGACCATCAACGTCATGACTCCTTCAGCCCAACATGGAAAGGAATGCAAATGAAATGATTGACTAAAGATTGACTAAACTTTTAGTTGGGAGGAATTCTTTGTTCTTTGCAGGATATGGTGTGACAGCTTGTATGTGTGCATTCATGCCAGGAATGGAAATTCAAGACGTCTGCCAGTGAATCCCTGAGTCAGACACCCTCGGCGGTCTTGTAGCCGCCTGATAGGAGTCGCTGAAAGTTTGACCCCAACAGAATGAAAGTTAGCGTAACCTGGCCACGCTCCACAGAGCACCAGGGCTTCGCTTGCGCAGCTTCGAGGCCACGACAGATCATTGCTAATAAAACCTCTGGGAATGTGGACCTCCTCGGTGGTGCCACACGTGGACAGGCTCAGGTTAATCACCTCAGCACAGGGGTCACTAGGGCTCGGCCCGAGAGCTTTTGATGTTGTGTCAAACTGTGGCATTTTTGGATTATCTTGTATATCAAGTGGAGCCATAGATCTACAAGTGCCACCCCGGCAACAGCTGCATTTCCTCCAGCTCATCCATGAGGCTAATTAATTAATGAGCGTTACTCGTGTGTCCTCTTTCGCAGTGCTCGGCGCAGTGCGGCCTCGGGCAGCAGATGCGCACTGTGCAGTGCCTTTCCTACACGGGGCAGCCCTCCAGCGAGTGTCCCGAGTCCCTGAGGCCCCCCGCCATGCAGCAGTGCGAGAGCAAATGCGATGCCACCCCCATCTCCAACGGTGATGGTGAGTGCCCCATCTCCCATGGCAGCAGCCACTACAAACATGTTAGCATTTTAACATTGTGTACTGGGGGGAGAGAGAATTCATATGGTCCATGCACTTGGATGGGAAAAAATCTACATCTCATCTTTATTCTCAGTAAACTTCCTATTGAAATTTACAGTGGGGGTGGCATGGGCTTCAGGAGACAGCAACCGGGGTCCAAGGCACAAAAAAAGATTAAGAATCTCCACCTTAAGGTTGGCAGACATTAGTTCTGACTATGCTTGGGCAGTATCTAAATTTTCATACCATCATACTGACCTTTATACCTCGGCATTCTTCAAGCAGGGGAGCTTGAAGAATGCAATATTTTTCAGCGAATGACAAATATTACTGTGGAGGACTTCCCATGTTCTAGTAGTGTGTATATGTAATACCATATTGCTGTAATACCGCCGAAGCCAGGTACTGACCCATTTCGAGTGTAATGGAGACTGGGCCTTGGTGCTGGAAGAGTCCTCATGTTGGTGTGACCCACTCAGCTAATCTGAACAAGTCGGATCAGACGCCCGTGTGTCGGTTCAGCTACAGGGAAGCGGGCAGGAAATCAGTAGGATTACCACTTGGATGTCGTACCAGGGTGCTTAAATTTGTGACACCCTCATTGGATTACCTTGGGGGCGATAGCCAGAGATGAGAGGACCATCTATTTCCATCCCACGTTCTCCGGGCCGTTCGGATGGCCTAATAAGGGAAGACCACCCCCACCCTCCATCACGAAAAAGCCATTAATCCCCGACCGTTAAGCTACATGCTGACATGGCGGCCTGCCTGGCCTACGAACCACGCCAGGAAGCGTCTCCGCGGAGACAACATGATTAGGATGCGAGGCCTGAAAGCGCACGGCTTATCTGGGGGGGGGGGGGTTGTGTGCATCTGGCGTGGCCCTGTTCGCGCTGACACGTGACGTGCGAGTGGGGTGCCCCCTGAGGACGTTAGACTTTCTGGGCCACCGGGGCTGTCCCTCCTGGTGGCCCAACGTCACATCAGCAAGTGGGACCACCCAAAGACGGAAAACATTTCACTGTTGCTGAGTTAGGAGTGTACCATTCTCCCACTGTGGTGGAGGGGGGGGTCTTGGCTGCTCAACACCCAGTTCGTGGATTGTGGTTTTTTTTTCCTCAGATAACTCTCATTAGTTACCGTTTCAGAGATGCGCTTACTCTGTTGTCTTGCCATAATGATTTGGGTCCTGTAAGTCATTTAGTTCTTTATGATCTCTTTTGCATTCAGCATGATAACTATGAGTACCAAGTTTTATCTGACCGTCTAGTATATCTCTGAACTTGACATGCAACAGTATTCACTTCATGGAGGCGGGGGGAGGGGATGCATGATAATCTTTCGGTGTGTATATTTCTTTAAAAAGATACAGGCCATGATTCCCTCCCCCGGGTTGGACAGAGAGTTCCCTCCCCCACAGCAGCCCAGTAACCCAGATAAGCAGGTCTACTTTGCCGTTGATGATGATGTTGGAGGCCGAATCGCTCCAGTGACAGTGACCAGCCGAATGAGCGTTTAGGGCTGGGGCGAACCATTAGGGGAGGGCTCAGCCCCCAGTGACATATACAGAGCCATCGTGATCTATTGCTGCCGCCTTCCCCCTGGGTCCTAGTGTCCTAGCATAACTCTAAGAGGGCGTGATGTCATGTTATGCTGCATATTAATGAAAATGAACAAGAACACACTATTTAAACTAATTAGTGTTGTTAATTGAGGGGGATAAAACATTGTCCACCCTGGACCCTTTCCAGGAAGACATTAAAGCGAGATGAACGCCACGCGGAGGGTAGGGTAACGACGGGGTCACCAGCGGCTGGAGTCCGGCGTGGGGGCTCAGGCTCCTAACGAGACATCTTACCTTGTATTCATCTCCCCCCCCTCCCCCTTTTTGCAGAATGCAGAGATGTAAACAAGGTGGCCTACTGCCCACTGGTGTTGAAGTTCAAGTTCTGCAGCCGCGCATACTTCAGGCAGATGTGCTGCAAAACATGCCAAGGACACTGACCCATGTGGGAGAAGGACTAGTGCCGGGGAGAGGAGGAGGAAGAGGAGGACGAGGAGGAAGAGGAGGAGGGCCGTGGGGAACAGGGGCCCGTGTGTGGCACCCGCATGTGTTTTTTTATTTTTTTCATTAACCTGTGGAAACCCAAACCACTGCTCAGCCTGGGCTGACACATCTCAGTTTACCTGTCACTTCTGTGAAGTGGGTACTTATGTGATTGTTGCTGTTAATGTTATTTTTATTATAATAATAATGACGACAATTATTATTATTATTACTATTATTATGATTGTGTTCGTTTGTTGTTTGTAATCCAAAGTGCTGGACACGTCACACGCGAAAAGGTGCACCATACTGCAGATGCAGATTTAGAGTTAGACTTTCCTCAGTGGTGTGGGTGTCTGTGGAATTGCCAGGGATGCCCCCCCCCTCCTGAGACCACAAAGTCACAATAGACTGTAATTGTGATTCTGCCTCGCTTTGACTCCCCGGCCTTGTAAATACACCGCCCCCTACTGGCCTCCACGTTTCTGTTATTATCTAATAAAGTGAATCCGTTAGTACTCCTTTCTTGCATACACTCCTGATTAATTCTTATCATTTTTTTAAAAATAAGATCTTTATATAAAGTTTGGCGGATTGTTAATGGGCATGCCACTTTAAGAGCATACCTCCTTAAGAGCATACCACCTTAAGAGCATACCGCCTTAAGAGCATGCTGCCTTAAGAAACCTGAACAACTTTAGAGGTGGCAGTAAGATGTTTTGGTAAGATATTACTTCTTTGTAGTTTTTTTCTTCCGCCTCCCTCTTTCCCTCCTGCTCTTCCTCTCTCTCTTAAGAAAACAAGGAGGCTGCGTCTTTGCAGTTCGTTCCCACTTCTGTCGGTGTCAGAGGCTCACTGGCTGGACCACACATGCTGTCCTGTAAACATGTAGTCCAGTGCAGGACCTCCAGCCTGGAGAGGGCGCCTCAGAAAAGTACAGTGAGAGAGAGAAAAGGTGCTTAGTGTTACTGAGAGGCTTGATGGTTGTCTTTACACTATGGTGGGGGTTCGGGATCTAATGGGAGACAGAAGAAGTTAAATTTAACCTGATTGGGCGGGAGGGGGTAATCCTCCCAGATGGTGAAAGGGGAATACACCTGTTTTAATGAACAGGCTTGGAGGCTGGACCCCTGAGTCACCGCTGGATCTCATGTCCCAACCTACCCCCCCCCCCCCGGGGTCCAGGGCAGGGCACAGGGGTCGGAGCCTTCACACAGCTGAGAAAACCCACCCTCCGGTTCCTACCACCCTCCGGTTCCTAGGATCAAACAGTGAAATTAACCTGCCGTGCATATGAAAACTATTGCATGTAATGAGGGTGTATGCCAGTGAGAAGTGCTGATGATGTCAGTGAGAAGTGCTGATGTGCTCATTCATATCTGAAGTGCATTGCTACGGGAAACGGGTGCTTCATGTGCGTCCTTCCCCCTCATTTTGAGATGGAGATCCCCAAAACACATGCTTGCCACAGCATACGGGCTATAACAGAGCAACTGCATCTCCACGGCGGTGTCATGTGACCTACCTGGCCTGGAATGGGTTCAGGCACATCCCGGGCCAATCTCCCATGGACATGGATGGACAGATGGATCATGACAAACCGGATCTTTGCTGATCTCCGATTGGCTACCTCCAGACCATGTGATCATCCACCACCGCCTGTTTACTCAGCCTGCACTTGGAGCTGTCTCAAAGGGAAGGTTTGAGCCGTAGCACATTTCTGCGGAGTATTCCACGTACCTGGGAAGCTTCCCTCCATCCTGCTCTTCCACAGGTGGAGGACTCTGTTTTTGGTGCTTTCAAGTCCCCTCCCCCCCAGTAATCTGTGATGCACTACTGCACAATGCTGCCCCAGCTCACTTGACAGTGACTAGACTTATCTTGGGCCATTGGTGTACGTGTTGGTGCATGGATTTTACCCTTTTGGGGGATGGGGTTTAATGTGACTTTTACCTCAGTCTGGGTATTCGGAAGGAGGCCTTTTTCTGCGGACGATGGACCTTCTCAACGCATCTCTGGCCTGTGCTGCTCTCCTTCATGCGCTCTAGCCAGACGGTGTTTGGATACCCCAAGAGCCGGTGAGGAACCTCTTACTTTTGTAAGCAACCGAGGGTTGAAAAGGCTACAAAACACAGGAGATAAACACTGAGATTGAAACAGAACAGAACGTAAACTGGACGTGTAACATGCGGATTAGATAGAAACGAAAATGGCGGAAAATCCATGACTTATGACAGATCCTCTTTTCGTTAAAGAGTCACAATATATCACGTTACTTGTTCTTCCGCTGTACTTTGTAGACCCACTACAAGATAAACACGGACCATTTTGAAATAAACTTAAGAACAAGGACAAAAAAAAAAGAGTAAGAAAAAAACAGTGAACAAGACATGCTAAAGATTGATTGTTATAATTACATTGTCTGGCAGATTCTTGTGTAAGTTTACAGGTGTGGGATCATGGAGCTTCCTGAGACTCAACAAAACTGGCACTCATAGCTGTGAACTCTGGTGTCTGGATGTCATGTCACTTAACCCCGTAAACGCTGGTTTAGTTGCTTGTATTTTGTATGCAGTATTAATGTTGGTACACTGTTACTAATGTTTTTATTTCCAGTTGTAAATTATATGCTAATTTATTATGTTGTTTCACTCGCGTCACATTTATTTCACTGCATGCAATTAAAAAAATTTAGAAGAATACAAATATGTGCAGTGAAATCCGTTCCCTGGCAACCTGCTTTAACGTAAGGACAATAAAGAAGCTGATCTGAAATACTCGTGTGTTACGCAGTATTTTCACTCCGGCTGCATGTAAATGGTCGACTGTGTTTAAGTTATTCCTCTGTCCCGCCTTGGGTAGCTTATAAGACTTACATCTGTGCAGTGGCCAGTAAGTATACTCAAATTTTAAAAGGCACCAAGGAGGGTAACCAACACAGAGATGTTAGACCCAGACAACGCTGAAGCCTTTCTTTGAAGGATTTCCAGCAAGTTAAGAGGCTTGAGGTTGTTGGGATTTGACAAAAAATGAAAAAGCTTCTAGGATTGTCACGCCCACAGGGGCGGGACCGAGCGGACAGCCAGTCAGCTGGGGACACACTGCCAATATAAGCCGGGGTAG
>JAODKE010000125.1:1836672-1865148 GCA_026779605.1 Mormyrus hasselquistii
CCTCTCACTGATGCCCAACAGTCTCTAACGCCAGCAGCAATGAGCTGGCCATTTCTTATAACATGGGAATCAAACTCTGTCCAACCACATTTTGACTATTCAGCATTTTGGTTCTGTACATCAAATATCATCAAATAAAAAGGCACATCCCAGGCATTATCTCACAGTATGATTTATCAGTCCAACTGTATGCTGTGAATTACCTACGGCTGCCATGAGATACCGAAAGAAAATTTAAGTATAGGAAATATAGCAGAAAATACATAAAAAACCTTCATATACACAGAAACATTCAACATGCACAAAGATAATCATATTACTGTACAAAATTTCATGTAATACAGCCCTTTTATCCTTCCAGTTCATTTGTGATAGCTGCTGTCTGTGCATTACAAAAACTGAAACACCATTTGGTTTTGACATGTCACCAGGTTTATTTATTAAACGTGTCATCAAAATTAAATTTAATTCTGCTGAGAAGCAGAAATCCTGGGGGGTGGGGGGGTTAGATGGCACGGGCAACTGTCCACTAAATTTCACAACTCGTTCTTCCTCTCCTCTAATAAGTGACTGGAAAATATATGATGTTGGATTTCATTATTCAGGGTTCAGTTGTTAATTTCCTTTAAAAAAATCCTCATGGGAAAGAAGAGGGAGGATAGTAGATGGCTTTGTGAAAACCAAAATAAAAAAAAAAACAAATGAGAGAGAGGAACAGAGAGGGGCAGAGAGGGAGCAGAGAGGGACAGAGAGGGACAGAGAGGAGCAGAGAGGGAGCAGAGGCGGTCATTCCTGTCATAGTGCCTCCTGCCTCTTCCCCGCTTCCAGAGTCCATCCATGCACACCTACCTAACTGTCTCTCTGGATAATCTGCCTAGTGATTTAGGAGCTTCTGCCTGTTTGTGCAGTTTGTGCATTCTTACTTCCTGTCATTTAACAAAAACAGACGTCTGCTGACCAGCTCCCCTGGCTCTCCCTCTCCATCACCCGGAACATTCTGTCCAAAAGGCTACACATGGTGAGCACCTTCCTGGAACGCCACCTCAAATCTGGCTCCCGTCCAAACCTATCCATGGCTCCACTCAGCACCATCTCTGTATCAGATGTTTTTTTTTTTTTTTTTTTTTTTTAAAGAAAAATCCCAGTCCTGAATAGGATCAGACAGCAGTCCAGCTAATTGATATGAAACCAGGGCTGCTACAAACATTTCTTCAGAAGTGGTGGAAAGGCATGTGTTTTTAAGCGATATCGGAAAAACAGCAGAAAACCAGGGATGATTTCCACAGCTGTCTCTCCCACCAGATCCGGGCAGTTGCTACTATGCCTGGTAAGCTACACTCTAACCATTTCTGCCGATTAATAAAAACAAAATCTTTAATATAATCTCCTATAACCACACTTAAGACACTTCAATCGATCTAACAAATAATGGAAGCAGCATCAAAAAGTGTATAGAGGACAAACAACATAAAGGTTTTGAAAAGAACAGCCTTTAGATAAAAAGTTAAATTTAAATGAATATATCATCACAAAACTGTAAGAATCATAAAAAGAAAGACAGAATAGAATGTTTACAAACGCCTTGTCATTGAGAATAATTTTTTTTTATGATTTATGCACAATATCACAAATACAGACTAATATGCACAATAGTCAAGGTGCAATTACAGTCAGGCATGGTATATATCTTTTAGTGAATCCTTTGTTAATACAAAGATTTGGTCTGAAGACAGAGCCTTGGGGAACCCCAGAATTTCCTTTCTCAAAAGTAAAAACAGATCTTGTGCACACATACACTCAGATGGAAGATGGTGGCGCTATTGTTTGGCAACCAGAGGGTTGCAGGTTTGAGCCCTGGTTCCTCCTGACCCCATCAAAGCAAGACACTGAACCCCAAACTGCTCCCAGTGTGCAGGTTGGCACCTTGCATGGCAGCCTCCGCCACCGGTGTGTGAATGTGTGGTATGCATGTGTGAATGTGAGGCACATATTGTAAAGCGCTTTGAGTACTCGTAAGAGTAGAAAAGCGCCATATAAATGTAGCCCGTTTGCGATGTATTTATATGTGAACAGTTATATTCCTCTTTTTATCATGATAAAATGTACTACAAGCACGCAGTGTCTTTAGAAAGGACCAACATGATATATACTTGCAAACACTGTAGAAATACATTTTGACATTTTAACAAACACGCAACATTGTGAAACACATGCAATGTTTCTGAAAATGTTGTTATTCTTCACCAACTCATTAACTAAATGGAATATGGTTTAAAACCAGGAATTATAACCATCTGCCCATCTATCTTCTAACCACTTACCCAGAATAGGATTATGGTGGAAAATTATATGTGTTGTTTACAGGAATAGACCCATTAATAACAACAGAAAGAGTTTTAAAAATGTTCATTAAGTGAGTCAACAAGGTAACTGTAGCCAGGTCAAGTGTTAAATTAAATCATCAGTATACAGCATGCTTTGCCCTCTGCTAAATAAATAAGAATGTAGGTTAGTTTGGTGTTAATATAACACTATGTCATAGTCTGAGGAGACCAGTGTCATAAGCATCCAGTAGGCTGGAGATAGTTATAAAAGCATTGCATAATATTTTAGAGTTTGTCAGTCCACTGTAAGACAAATGGTGGAGAAAATAATTTGCTGGTGACTACATAGATGTGGCTTTCCTTCAAAAATAATTTCACAGAGCATTAAGAAATATCAGACAGGAAGTCCAAAAGAAGCACCGGACCACATCCAAGGAACTGCAGGCCTGCCTTGCTGCAGCTGATGTTGGTAGCAATGGCATTCATGGGATGTTTCCCAAAACGCTATAAGCATTTCAACTTTGTGAAAGAGTAGCAGAATCGAAAACATTTTTGGGAAACTGGACTTTTCATGCTCATCCACAACAACAACAACAATGGCTGAAATAGTGGGGGGGGGCCAATACAGGACAGAAAATAGTAACAAAAATAGCAAGAAGAAGAGGAGGAAGAAAGATCACAGCCTCTCTCCATGGCTTGAACTTGTTTTCAAAATGGAAATGACACTTCTACATATTCAGGCACATCAACTAACTAACTACCTGACTGAGCTAAATTAAACCTAGTACTACTAATAAAATCTAATTAGCAAGTTGTTTCTGAAGCCAGTCCTCGTAAACCCCAGACGGTCCACTTTTTTGCTCCATCCCGGCTCCCAGCACATATGAACTAATCAATGATGAAGAGGGAAAACCTGGTGCAGGTGTGCTGGGAACAAGGAGGGAGCAAAAAGGCGGACTGTCTGGGGTTTACGAGGACTGGCTTTAGAAACACTGCGATGACAAAATGGAATTGTGTTAGACAGGCAAGCATAATGAGACCTAGGCAGGACTGCAGGCAAATCTAGACGAGCTCAAGCAATCCTGTAAGCAAGATGGCAAATACTGCCCCAAAAGATAAGAGAGAGCAAGTAGGAACTATTGAAAACATTTGGCTCATTTCCTATAATGTCGAAGGAAGAGCCAGAATTAAAAATTAAATGGTTTACCAAAAAAGTCTGTATTTAGCATCTGCTTTTCAAGTTGTCCTCCTTTAAATACTAGTTTGTTTTTTAACACAAAGCATCATAAACATTAGGTGCCTTAGAATTCATTGAAATGTCAAGTGCACCAATATTAAACAAATAGATCATTCAAAAACATGTGTTAAATGAAAACCCAAATGAGCAATGCAATAAAGTGAGTATTTGGGTCAGGCTCCCACAAGTTACAAGGAAACTGGTTTGATTTAGTCCTAGAAGACATCCTTCAGCATCCAGCAAAAAGCTTACCTATCATGCTCTGCAGGGTTTTAAATAGCTCCCCTTTGCTTTTCCACATTTTTGTCTCCCAAAATATGGAATAAACTCAGGCAGGCCTTAAATGGAAATATTTTTACAGTCTTCAACTGGAAGGTTAGATAACAACCATCCAGAGTGTAATTTAATGCAAAATGTTCATTCAGTCTGAGGTAAAATATTTCTGAGGTTTCCTTCTTAGAGTTTAACCTTGGTCTTGGTTGTAGACTCGGGCTAAATTTATTGTTTTGACTGGTTCCTTTCAATGCTTTAAAATTTTTGGGAAACAGAAATCATTCCTGATCAGTCTCGTCCAATTCTTCTGGTACAACTATTTTCATGCACAGTCTACCTTGGATTCCAAGTCTGGCAAAGGTTAGATAGAGGAATGGTTCTGTGTTATTTTTAATGGTCCGGTCGCTACCCCCCATCCTACCCCCAAATCCCATCCACATACACAAACAAAAGCATTCTATTGTACTATATCGCCTTCTCCGTTTCTCACTGCCTGCTTGCTGGCAATTGGCTTTTGACTGCAGCTTCTCCAATGACCCAATCAAGTGCCTCTTGGGTCAATCAACAAAAAAATAAATGAATGTCAAAGGCCTTACAATCCTTCCTTGATATTTTTAATCCTTCATGGACAGAATCATAACTCTGGGGCATGCCCGGTTATCGCTCCAACTCTGCTGCCAGCCACAAATTTTGAAAAATAGTGCTCAAGAAAAAAAAAAAGAGAGAGAGAGAAAATAGAGAGGAGAAGGGAAGATGTGCCTCCTGAAGGATAAATCTCAAAGTAGCAGTGAAATATGATCCACGACACGAGGACATTTATGCAGGTTAACCCCATTAAAGATTCCCAAAGAGGGCCCCCATCCCAGCTTCAGGGGCATTTTGCTCGGGAATCTTGATTTAATAGTAGCTTTCTTTCTTCATGGTCCAAGCATTAGAATATAAAACGACAAATAAATAGGAAAAAAGCCTCTCGCACCGGCAGTGCCCATCTCGAATGTCACGACAGTACGGGTCATGGCGGCCCACTCAAGTAGAAGTAATAAAACCTTCAAATTTAGCAGGCAGGGGTCAGAGCTAATTACATTATCATATATCTGAAGGTCCGAGCAGACGAGGCAAGGATGCCGCCGTAAGGTCAAGTGATTTTACAGTTGCCGTTGGCGATGGGGACCTCGCTGCATCTGCTTTTGGAGACGATCCTTCATAAAAATGCTGACTAGGGAAGAAAGTACTGGCTGCAGTCTAGCTGTTTCACTACAAACAAAAATATGCTTCATTTATCAAGGGTACTGGTGGATAAAATGACTGGCATGATATAAAGTCATTCTGATGGGTAGCTGGGAAGCTCAACTGATTCATATTACATTCAACCATTTATCCTTATAATGTGTCCAGTCCCAGTGTGGCTCTTACCCAGGATGCACACTAGTCACACCAAAGACTTTGTACTCGGTAAACCTCACCATCTCGACAGCAGGATTAACAGGAAAGCAGCTCCATTGCCATCACTGACATATCTGGCTCATGTAGCTGACTATAGACTTGCCCTAATTAGCGCAGATGTACTAGTTTCCTCAAGTGGACACACAGTTTCCGCCTCATCTGGTGGATCCCGTGATGCTCATTAAGCACATGAAATGGCAGTGATATCCTGAATGAGGGGACATCTGTCCACTGCAGCTTATCACCTCTTGCTTTTGGAACAATCCAGCTATTTCCAATGCTAGTGCTTATCCAGGCTAGTCCAGCAGGCCTGGTAGAGATTAAAACCTCATTTACAGTGAAGGCCACTTCTAGAAAGATGATAATCTGAGCAGGTTTGTGTTTCATACAAAGATTATATCAACCAGCGGTGAGAGTGGTTGGCAGCAGTTAAGGCTGGTGACTGGGCTTGGATGGCGGCAGTAAAATTAATATGGTTTCTAATACATGTTATGTACTCATTGGCTCCCTGGGGGGCTGCTAGTAGCTCATGATAAATGCATTGGCACCCACTGGGTTAAAGTATAGGAATTACAATTTGAGGGGGTTTCGATTAAATCACCGCAAGAAAAACAACCGTTGGATGCAAATTGCATCAGTTGATGTCCAGGATCTAATCCATATGAGTTCCTTCGGGTAAAGCAAGCAAATAAATAATACAAATAAAACCAGTGTGTTCTGCATTTAAAACAACAGGCAGGAATGTGCGCAAGTTGGAAGACACACATGCTGGTTAAAAGCTTTTCATTAGGTCTCTGAAAACGCAGCTAATTGATTGGGTAAAGACGGCAGGGATCCTACGGAGGCGCTCGCGAGTGCTGAAATGTTTTTACAATGTTTCCAAAGCAAACCCTGGATGCTTAGCGGCCCGGTGAGATACATATATCGTGAGAGGTGGAATTTTGACTCTATGCCTTCATTTTAAATGCCTCTCCTGTGTTTTGAAGCTCGTTTGAAGTACTCTTGCAGAGTCGTTAACGCACCCAGAAGCGCACCATCAATGGAAGCTTGGAAGAAACCAAGGTCGTCATGCATTATCCCCAGGACACGGGCTTGTGATCAAATGGGGTAGAAGTGCGAGGGTTGGGGGGTGAGGGTGGAATAACCGGAGCATGTGTCACATATCATCTAACTAAGTGTCAATGACCTGGCTGAGTCCTCTGGATGCGACCTCTGTGCGTGTTATAATTAGCAGGATGAATAATGGTTTGGCAGAGTATTATTATTAAAAACACAAAGTAAGATCAATTGATCATAGCTACAATGACTGACAAGACATAGCAGCCATCAGCTGTTAAACACAGAGGCTACGGATGCTCAGCTGAGCCACACAAGAACCAGAAGGTAAAAATATGAAGGGATTTTGGTCAAAGTCATGCAAGAAAAGGATGCTCCAGAACACTGACAATAACGAGGGGATTTTAGTGGCAGCCCTGCAAGATTAGCCCGTAGACCAGTTTCAACCTGGGAAAAAAAAATCACTGTTAAAACTGCACTTGTTGAAAAACACACTGCACATAGCCAAAAGCGTTGTACTTTGAGGTGAAAATGTGCCGTCTATACATGGCAACATTTAGCATTAGCTTTACGTAATGGTCCTTAGAGCAGAAAATGTCTGTGCATGGGCAATGTGTTTCACCAATTCTTTCACCACGGAGACCACTTAATCAAAGACAGAAGGCCGGAGGGACCACAAATGCATCTCTTTCAGTCTGGACCCCTTTGTACTGAGACAAGAACGACGGCGTCCTCTATAACAGGGGAATATTAGATGACAGAGCACTTACTATAATTCAGTGTAACTCAAAGCTTCCAAGCGATTGACAAGATTAAGTTATAATTCTGCAGTTCATCCGTAGGGTCTGCGGAAAGCCTGTGGACAGCTTTGGCCCTCTTTCCTCCAAAGTTGGAACACTCCCAAAACACATTAGGATAATAGGAAAGAAGGGTTACCTCCACTTATGTGCAATTTCACCTTGAGATCATCAAGAGACCTGAAGGAGATATTAGCAGCGGGATCTTTATCCAGAGATATTTTTATTCCGCCTATCAGGGAGGTAAAGGTAACAATTAATAACTGTGGTTCATTATTGGCAATCGTCATTAACAAATAATCGAGATTTTTCTCATTTGTGAATACAGCTACTGATGTGGTACATTGAGCTATTTAATTACCGTAATATCCTGAAGCATTTATAGACACATACAGGGGTGGCATGGTAGTGCAGCGGTTAGTACTGACACCTCACAACTCCGGCACTTGGGTTCAAGTCTCCAATGGAGTGCCACGTAAGTGGAAATCCTATACTGTAGTACACCCTATACTTTTAAATGATATATTTTTTCATTTACTCATTCTATCACATTCTATCACATATATATTGCATGGTAGCAACAATTATTGTCCATCCACACCAACAAGGTCGCTTTGACCTTCACAGACAGCTCCTTCATCGTTGTGTTTTATTTTATCAGCATGTTTTATTGTCCCTACCATTGTATTTTTTGAGCTACTGGATGCCTAAATATCCTTTGGGATTAATTAAGAAAGTATCCATCTATCCATCCATCCTTGTCTTGATTTTATTCCAAGGACTGAACAGCGATGGCCTGTTAATTGACACATTAAGGGGACATAGATGAATAAAATGAGTAAAGTCATTAAGACATTTAAATAGCTTTTTTAAAAGCTAGACAAACACAGCAAAAGTAAACAAAGCTGGAAAACACACCAGTGTGAGTATATTTGTTATTCAAAGATTCTGGGCACTAGGACACCATCTGATTCTTTTCCTACATGGTCATACCTCTTGGTAAATACTATATATACAGGGTAGCAAATGTATGGCAGCTTTAATCCGGCATCTTCAGATACAATAAGGACTTTCAGCACCATGCTGTTCACAGGGGACCTCTTTCCAAACAGCTGGGCTCTGGTAAGCTACATGACAAGAGGCACATGACCAGCTTGTATCAAACTCCCCACAGACCATGTAAATGGGTGCCAGCTGATGTAGAAGCATTTTCTCGCCGTCCAGAAATTTTCAGTCGTGTGGCGAGACTGAAGCAGGAATGGCCCTGGCCAGAGAGCGGGAAAGAGAAGGAGGGATAGAGAGAGGTAGAGAGAGGGAGAGTGAAAGGTAGAAAAAGATGGAGAGGGAGAGGTAGAGGTAGTGAGGAGGATAGAAGAGAGGGGGAAAGAGAGTGGTAGAGAGAGGAAAGGAGAGAAGAGATTGATGTAGAGTTAGAGAGAGAGGTAGAGGGAGAAGTATTGGCAGAGAGAGGGAGAGAAGAACAGATAGGGAGGAAGAAAGGGAAAGAGAGAGACCTTAAGCAGCTCTGCTGTTGTGCATGATCATGGCTGCACTCGTCCTTGGGGAAACTGTGATTATCAAACGGGGGAGAGGAAAGCAGACAGGCCGCGTCTGGTGCCCCCACAAAGGGGGGAGAGGCGGGATTCTCTGGAACTTATTTGTTAGGGTGAACTTTGTGTACAGCAGGAAAGAATGGGAGCTTAACCCATGAGGCAAAAGCCAGGCTCGCTATAATGCATTGTGGACTGCAGGTACAAACTGAATGCATGCATATACCAGACTCGCTGTAATGCAACATGGCCTGTAGGCATGCATACGCCGGGCTCGCTATAATGCATCGTGGACTGCAGGTACAAAGTGAATGCACATGTACTCCAGACTCGCTATAATGCAACGTGGCCTGCAGGACATACTGCACGACAGAGAGCAATGAGGACCTTTAAGGAAGATGCTCATCAACATGCAGTGAATGCTAGTCTGTCTAACAAGAAACCAAAAACAGCCAAAATTAGCCTTGGACACAGGCACGTTTGTTGATTCTGGGACCCAATTCAAAAAGCCCACAGTGTAGTGACTGTTTGTGGCCAACAGGGGGCCCACACAAATGTATGGTTTGAGTGGTGACAAATACCGCTGCTGCTTGGACAACATTGCAGTAAAGAATAAAACCTATCAGAGAAAAACAAATGGTTTATTGCCATTTGGAAGAATGAGGGGACCTGTACTGCCCCCTGGAGCATGTCCCTCGTCATAAAGCGGGACTCTGTCACCTGTCTGGTCAACGGTAACTTTTTAAAATTAAACTAAATAAGCAGTTTAATGCACTCAAACTCCTTGATGTTTGCAAGCTGGTAATGCGGTCCAGAGTCATGCTGTGATTGACAGGAACTCTCAAACTCTAGTGGAGTAGAGTTCAGAATGATGGGAGTCAGGAACAAGCCAGCTAGGGGGGCAGGAGGAACGTTCATCCTCTATGTCCATTTGTTTCAGTGGTTAACATGTTACATGAAATTTGCCTTCTGATAAGCATCTCTGAAAGGGTCGAGAGCTGGCTAGAGATGATCAAATGCACCTTTTCAGCTGTCAAAAATGTGAACTGTACTAACCAGTTGAATGAATCAAAATACAGTGGCCTAGACGTTAAACATCAAAACACTAGCAGGAGCGTGTTAGATTGTCGCTCGTGTACCGTCCCCTGTACCAGAGAGACAGCTGATGAAGTCCAGTGTTTAGTTTGCCCACAAGCTCATGGGATTAAAACAGTGACTGGAAGACAGAAAATAGTCAATTGATACTGAATATGAAAGGGCAGAGTGATCTGACATTTCAGAGTCGCCATCCCAAGGCCTGCAGCAGCGTGACTCGTCAAGCTCACGGCTACATACAGATATTAGAAAAGCATACAAAAGGAATCGCAAACACATGGACTCTGCTGATGGGGAATGGATGACTGTAAGGGAATTCTTGTGTATAATAGGGGAATGGGGGAGGGGGGGGCAGTTAGAAATGTGTGAGCGGAGTTTATGAATAAGAAAAAAAATGACAATGACTTACAAAAATTACTATGATAAAAGATATTAAAACAGTGAAACAGAATATTGAAAAGTAACCACCACCACCCCCCCCCCCAAACAGTCCTCACATTGCGGTTACCGCTAAGCAACAGTGTGTGGAGATGTAAGCGGTGGAAGGCAGTGGGTATCTCACCTGTTTTGGATTTGCATCAGCTTGGCCATGCTGGCCGGCCGCTGTAACGTAAGCCCTCCTTCCTTTTCCGTATGAAAATGTAAGCGTGATCCCAGAGGGGCAGTGAAACCCGGGACCCCAGCCAGGGCGTGCTCCTGGTTACACATGCCGGTGGTAGATCATTCACGCAGACCACAGTCAGTCCTGGCATCAAAAAAGGCACAACTGTGATTCTGCTCTACTCCTCTGGTGCAGGACGATGGTCGTTGTTTTTTTCTGTCTCCCCCCATATTGATCTGCAAACCAGAGAGAGTCTATCCTCGGCTAATTAACTTGGCTGATGGACACCTGCCAGGTATAGGCAGGGATGCCCTGGGATTTATGAGGACAGTCTGGGTAACAATAATAAAAAACACAGCGCTGATGATAAAAAGCCGTTCCGATGTTTGCTGCAACTCAGATCATAGCTGTAGCTGCTAAAAGCTGTAATTCACAATCAGCTACCAACTATCTTTCCTAATGGGTGTTGAATGAAACCCAAACCAGTAATATTTGTCAATTAAATGCATTAATTAATCAAATTTCTCATCAAATGAATCAAACCTCTCAGATGATAATTTAGTAGTGTAGAAAATAGGCCAAATACCTCAAGATCAGATGCATTAGCTTTATTTGTTTTATTTATTCAGCAGATGCTTTTGAACAAAGCAGTCCCTGGAGCAACTGGGGTTAAGGGCCCCACATAAGGGCCCAACGGTGATTTCACTCCGCCGATCTTGGGATCTAAACCAGCAACCTTCTGTTCTTACCCCACTGATCCACACCCTCAATCCTTTACTCTTGTAATGGGTCCATTCTCCTTCTACCTACAGCAGAAAGGAGTGACGGGTTTCAGAGACCCGTCCACACAACAAAATTTATATTGCAAAGTTGCAACTGTCCCCCATAATAGTAGTGAGATCATACAAGCATATTTACAAGTTTACATTCAAAGGAGCACCGCAGTCAATATAAAAATATAGGTCATAAGGAAAAAAAAAATACAAACTCGCATTTAGTTAGAAAAATTTATTCAGTGATTCTCATCCACACAACCAAATGACAGAAACAACTCAATGGCATAAAGGGTTAATAACCTAAAAGGAAACAGCCGTTTTGGTAGCTGTAGGGTGGCGATTACCAAAAACGGGCTCAGAGGCAAAGCTGGATTACATCACAATGTCTTTTCCCTGGAACCGTACTCGGGACTCGACCCAAAAAACGTGCGGTAAAACCGAAACGCACTCGCAGAAAGAGCCTACACACGTAAGTCGCCAAGCTTCTGCAAACCACAGGTACAGCTGACAAGCGTTCATGGGAAAGCAGTCAGGCGGCGGCCACTGAGCATACGACCTCGCTGACGGACGAGTCACAGCGGGAATTCTGCCGTTTCTACGAGGCAGTACAGCTGGGTATTAAACTGGAAAAAGGCTCAGACCAGTACCATTCAGCATATGGGTCCATTACTATGCATGTATGTGTTCCACTGCTCCCCAAGCATAAAAAACTACATTCTAGAAAGTTCCAGGTGCATGGATCTGACCTCCTGCACAGCTAAGCACCCAAGCAGGGGGAAACGCCCAGATCAGTCTGTCGGGAGGCTAGCCGGTTCTGATCCACGCCTCCGCTCACCTTCGCGCCTTCTTTTCCTTCATCAGCTTCTTGCTCTCCTCCCGCCTGCGCTTGTTCACGGGGTTGCGTGGATCGTAGATCTCAAAAGTATCCTCATCCTGCACGTTGGCATCTTTCACTTTTCTGGTGTGCTCATCAAAATGGAGAACATGGACCATCCTGAGTTGGGGGATGGAGGAGCAGGAGAGGTCACACTGCTGGCAATGTAGCACATAACGGGTAAGCAGACAAAACAAGTCATTAAGACATTAAACACAAAATTGGGATGACTGCTTGTTAAAAATCTCTCTCGCAGCCTTTCAACATTTTACAATAAACATTTATAAACTGAAGTTCAATTTTCCTTTTGTTATATATACCTACAACAGAGAATATAAAAAAGTTTACAATTAAACTTTTATATTCGTATTTTTATATTCAGACTTGACTCGCCTGTCGCTTTACATCTACATTTTAATTATAAATCACTTGGATTGACATCAAAAAGAAAGATTGCGACAGAAAACAATGTTTTGTCTGCTAAAGTTTCATAGCAAACAAACGCGACCCGGCCAATAAACATGCTAAAATGTTTGAGGGTGAGCGTAAGGGGGAATGAGGTTACCTCTACCTCAAGCCGCATGTAGCGACCGAACACCAAAAATTCTTGCTGCCTGACCACATGAGAACAAGGTCCTTATGTGGAGCAGGAAGACAGATGCCTATCTGCAAGCTGGTCCCCCATCTTGTGTGTGGTGAGTAGCCTCAAGCATTGTGATGAGACCGTGAGCATTCCGTCCAAGAAGGAACACATGTATGGGGACAGACTGGCGAGACATCTGACGGCCACAAGTCCCTCAAATGGACAACAAGCTTAATTACGCTCATGTTTGCCCAGGTACACACATAATGATATATAAGCATAAAATTCTTGCTAATACTATAAGACAGGCAATACTTAGCCTATAAAACAGAGCTAACTTTAGCGTTTTTGACCTTTATCCCATTTTGTTGTTTTCTTCAGCATTAATTATCTTTGTATTATGAATGATTTCACGTCTCCGGGCAAAGATATTATGGGATTATGCTATAAATATAATTGCTACAGAGTGGAACAGGTAGAGCAGACTTATTAGTTTATTTGGAGGCATCCAGTATAAAAATAATGAACTGAATCATGCAAATAAATACTAATCGCATTGGATACAAAAGCAGCACTAAAGCGAACTGAAAGATCATAATTATGTTGAACAAACATGAAAAGGAATGACCCCGGAGCTGGAAGCAAAGCAACGCCCTGGAAGGATATGAAGCAGTCGGCATGCCCCGCCCCCCTGGGGCCCAGCTCCAGTGGTATTGCACCCATGGTTCCGTAATGGGCCTGGGGCACATTTCCCTGGCAAATTATGGACCCACTGTGGTGGTCTTAGGAAAGAGCCTCTTTTCCATAATGCGATGATTCAGGTATCCGTGGCAAACAAACTTAAAGGCAAATAACATCACGTTAAAAACAAAAACATAATGTTAGAAATAGGGTTTTGCGATATGCTAATATATTTTGGATGATGAAATGAAAACATGATTTCATCATTTATTTCGTGGTGTTGCAAAATACACTGTTTACAGGGACACTTTTTCATCATTTGGATGACAGTTTGCACAGTTACACGCCAGCACATGGGATGTGGCACTTGTATGGAAGTTTATTGGACTTTGTTATTTGTTACCCACAGAAGACAATCAACAAATATGTACCAAGATCCATAAATATTTAACTATCAACAAATATGCATTTTTTGTGTTCTGTAAAATCATATCCACAAAAATACGGAGCGATTTACACATGTGAAACGTGCTTTGCACATTTGAGGATCGCGTCCTCTTTGTGGATCGCATTATTTGTGACTGTGCTTTTTTGATAGTTTTGTGAAATGGTTCTACGATCCCACTACATTTACTAACTTGCTATTCTATCCTGCAACATGATAGCATGGATAAACCTAAGTAATGTCTTGTAAAGTGTGCTATAAGCATTAAACTATGGGTGACAAAGTACACTTACTAGTACAATAATTCTATCATTTGTACTTTAAACGGACACAGTACAATTATTATTAGTAATGGAAAAGTATTGTGAGGTTTAACGGACACAGTACAATTAAAAAAAAAATTGAAAAAAATCACAAATTAATCACTATCCAGAAATATGTATTTTGATCTGTGTAAAATCATATCAACAAAAATACAGAGCAATCTGTACACCTGACATGGATCTTGCGCTTTTGTGGATCACTTCCCGTCTATTTTTGGAACGCTACATTTGTGACCTCGCTCCTTCTGATTTTACTTTTGTCCAATTCCTACCACAGCTGATCTGTAGAAAAAAAATCCATAAATATGAGGTGCAGCCTTGAAATATATCATTATTAGGATATGAGATGACATATCCTAATAATATCCTAATAAGATGACGAGATATGAGATTTCATCTTATCGGACAGTCATACTTAAAAACATTCATTCATGGAGTGCTGACCCTTATGAAAATTCACTGTGGTTTCCTATGCTTTTTATGCAGTAACCATAGTTTTACGATGGTACTTCATGGTACTTTGGTACTATCCATAGCACTTCATGGTAAAACAAAAACCATGGTAAAGAGAATGGGAAATGTGAATTTGTTGCTGCCATATTGAGTATGTGTCAATTAAAGGTCAATTAAAAGGCCATACCTCCTAAAGCTGCATTCACGTGAGCTCAGTGTCAGCACTCTGTGCATGAGTGTGTGGCTGAGAAGCGTCATAAAACCAAGCGCCGAGAAATGCAAAATGCATAAAGCATTCTCCACTGGCGACCTTTTATTTGGTTATTTATTGTAGTGCTTATTATTAATTGTCGCATTAACATTTTTTTCTGTATAATGACTATAATGTTAGGAATATATTTGGTCTCTCACTGGTGCTAAACAGCAATCAACCTCCATCCTTATCCAACTGCCAAGCAGACACCTTTTTTTCTTTGATTGTGCTATGATTTTAAAGTTGTAATATAAGTCGGGAAAGTGCCCCACGCAAGCTAAAAGCTTTTCTTGCATCGTTTCATCGCTGTGTTGTTTTGGCTTATGTCATATACAGCTGTTCTCTCATTGGCTGCACATCGAAGGAGTCAACATTGGATGGGTCAAAGCTAAATCTGGTTGGACGTTACGTATAGCATCTAACACAGCAACTCTGAGTAGATCTTGTTGCTCAAGGCGCAATGCGAGGTAGCCAGGCAACAATGATGGGATGCCCAATCGCTTAGCATGTGTATGCCCCCTAACAAAGGGGGGGATGGCCTGGGGTGTTTCTGCTGGACAGCAGATGTTAGGTACGCATGATGGAGCTGTCATCACCGGTGCGGGGCCACGCCCATCCACTCAGGTGGTGATCGCAAGGCCAATCGGAGCACAGTACATATTTGTATCCCAAATTAAGGCCTTTATGAGACGTGACAGTTCAAAGGCGAGCCTGTGGCTGAGCAGAAGAGCCTCACGCCAGGAGCCCAAGCAGCATCTGATAACAGCTTCGGTGATGACCCTCCCCCCTTTCCCCACACCACCCCATATTTATGGTAGATGATTATGGCTCTACTCTACAGCTCAGTTTGCACTTATCGAAAATATGCCCCAACCACATGACCACCACCCGACCGGCCAAATCCCTGCCGCGGGTCCCTGTGCACTGCCCCTGATGCAAGACTTCAGAACACTTCCCAAATTTATTTTTCTTAGCATTTGAAAAGCCGGGGGGGGGGGTGCCAGTCTCTTTGGAAGGGGGAGGGTTGTAGACACAGATGGAACAGTTTACACTCCTGGCCCAGACTTGACTTCCAGCGTCTGACCTATTGTAACCCGTGTTCCATACATAGGGTGCACGGATCACTCCAAAAAGTGGTGCAGATTCCAGACTCCCAATGGTCTTTCTGGGAGACTGCAGTACGCCCCCCTGTGCCCCCCCACACCTTTTTTCTTATGCTTTCAGTAGAGGAATACTCTAGGGACGACTTAGCAAGGCACCACACCAGAATTGACGTCAAAACTGTCAGCCTACTACCGTAGGTTTAAAGCAGTTATTCATATGGATTTAACGCTATTTCTGGAACGCACACACATGCTAAGAGCCAGGAACCTTGTGTGTGCTCTTAGCATTCAAATGTTTGTTTCAAACCCAACAAGTCAACATCTTCAGTAAACACACTTTATTCGAGGAGAGGATCAACAGATCACAAAGCCACTTTTAAATGAATCCAAAACCTCATTATTGTGAACGAATTCGAGTGAACAAGTCAAAACACCAGATAAAATTGCATTTATACCACAAGGCATTATTTTTAAAGTCCTCTGATGTATTATACACGTTTAATTTTCCTGCTTGGCCCGGTTACTGTAAGTGAACTTGCGCGTTATCTGCAGGCAAAACTGCTACTGAACAGCAGGGCCTATTATGTCACATAAGCAGAGGAGTCTCACCGTATCAAACTTCTCCTTAATAGCCGCAGATCTGCCTTAAAACGGGCTGAAAGGAAACAGGTGAGGTTCACGAAAAAAAAAAAGAAACAGATAAGGAAGTCGTCGTTATGTTTCAGCTATGTTGGATTTTTAAACCCAACGTTTACAGACGATTCCAGTCGTTTAGGTTTCCAGTAATGGCCTGGAAAGACGAAGCGCACAGCCTGATGTACTTTTCACAGGAAGACCTTGGAAATATACCAACGCATAAGAGAAATGCGAAGTAGGTGCATGTCTGACAAGTTAATCAAACTGAGAAATATATTTTCAGCAAAGCCATAAAAGGGGACAGACACAAAGTCTCTAATATTTTTGAGGAGTGTACCACAAAGTTCCAGTCGCTCCTAAACGTTCAGGCAGGGGGAAATGAGAGAACCCATACCAGGCTGAAAAACGTCCTTGTCAGAAAACTGACGTATAAATACTGCCCCTATTGTGAAAAAGCTTGAGCCGGTATGTACCGTGTAGCGCGTTAGCTTCGCCAGAAGGCTTGCTGGAGTGTCTCTCAGCCACTCTGACTGGCCAGCTCTGTTTTTTCCTTTCTTTTTCCACATTCATATATTTAAAATTATTTACTGTTGATCCCAAACTTGAATTTCCAGGAGGAAAAAGTGCAAACCTTATAATGACAGCAGAGACAGTCAGGCAGACTATTAATCCAAGTTCATCAACCCTCCAAATGATTTTGAGTGTTTTCAAAATCCAGGCCCAACAACTAACTGAATATTTGTTTAATTAACACATAATATAATAATAAAGCTATTTACTCCTCCCATTGGTTTTCCAGTATAAAAGTATTTTTAGCATCCGCCTGCCATTCAGTGACCCTATAAGTAACAGCGGCTTTTCGAAGCACTTCTCAGATCGAATAACCAAACAGTCAGTTCAACATTACTGCTAATGCAATTCAGAAACAGGTGAGGAACTGGAGAATCTGGAGTCCCATCAACTGACTGAGATAAACGTCTCCTGAAAAATCCTACCCCCGATATTCTAGCTCAAAGAACCAATCCCACATACAAAACCAGTGCTATACACAGCCGTACCCTCAGCAGCTGGTCCAACACGAGTTCCGTTCGTGTCTTCATGGTTCATCTCTTTATGAAGACCTGCTTTTCCTACACCAGACACTCCATTAAAACTGCCCTCTCATTGGCACTCTTCAAATAATCATGCAGAAGGCTCCAAAACTCCAGAGGAACATTATGGTAATGATAAAAGAACAGTATTTAGTCTTGATCTTCAATTAGGAATGAAATATGACCATGTAGACTTAATATTTGTTCCATAAGAGGGGTCTGTGATTTACTGCTGAGTGAATGACAACATGCTAATTATTTAATTCTCTCATTCATTGCACATTGCATCTCGGCACTGACTGACGAGAATGTTTTCTGCAAAGTCTGAGTAATTCAGACCTACTAAAACCCAATTTTAGAAGCACAGTTTTTATGACGTTATATAAACCAACAAAGCAACGTAAATGGGAAGGAAAAACCATTAGTTCAGGGTCCAACAATTCAGACATTCTAACTACTCAAGTACAGCCTGCGAGTTTACTGATGCAAGTGGCTGACAGTCAGGCTCTTTGACGTGAGACGCAGCCCTGGCAGAGCACTTACCATCCTTTGTCATCATCCTCCCCCAACTCCTCTACATCTTCTTCGGGGGCCTCTGGGGTCTCGCTGATGGCTTCCGAAAGCTTGGTCTTGAATCTATCCAAGAGCGCCAGCGTCTAGCACAAGAGCAATTAAGCCCGCATCATGAGTGAGGTTGGGTTCAGCGAGTGGTCCTCCGTAACCCATCCGCCAATAACACCTTCAGCCGTCGCATACAGGAGGGATTAGAGAGATCAGTTTACTGCGAGCAGTAATCTTCATGCTACGGCCAAGGTGCAGTGAGGGTTTCCCTTACCTGTGCCTCCCTGGTGGACCCCTTCTTTAGCTTCTGTTTCCGTAGGTCCTCGTACTTCTTCCTCCCTTCCAGGTACTCAGCAACTGCCTCATTTGGGGCCTTCCCATCACCTGTAAGGTCACATCACTTTCGGTTAGAGTCTCATCAGTTTGAAGGATTTCTAAGGACGCAAACTAATCGAATACACTTTCGACATACTCTGACGCCACCGTAAAACAAATTTAAGTGCTATTAATACACAGAGTTGAACAACAAATGTATCGCATTACAGTCTAAAAGTCAAACTATGATCAAACTTGCTGGAACATGGCTGCAGTGCGGAGTTCAAACATGGCAGGACGCTTTAATCTTTGTGTAGACCTTCTCGTAAATGTGAGCCCGCAAGACCTAAACACAAAATGATACGGAGTCATAACAGAGACCACGTGTTTACTGGGAGTCACAGCCTGTCCGGGCCTCTGACATCCACACGGAAAAGCTACTTGGCATTTCAGCAGATGTTTTTTAGTGGCCCAAATCATTTGTTCATCATCAGCTTCTCATACCACTGGAGACAAAAAAAATGTGCCGGGTCAAGTGGGCCCAGATTAAAGTTCGACGGGCAGAGTGTCGATCGCCGTCCTGACATCCATAGCGGATGTGAGTTCAGAATAACGTCGACTGTGAGAACTCACTAATCATACAACAAAATACCAGGATGTCAAGACAGCAAAGTTGTTCCTGTAGAGAGAAGGCAAGTGACCCTGCGCAGATTCAGCAAGGCTGCTAGTGAAAGATTTTGTCTGGTTCGCGTGAGACTGCAGAGGCTCAGATTCAAACTGTGAGCCCCGATGAGTGAAAGAGATTTAGCAACTGCGCATATCCATTTCTAAAAGCCAGATCTGATGCAGCTCCCCAAAATGTTTGAGTCCGGCGCACGTGCCTGAGCCCGATTTTGGCTCCTGGCTCATCTAGAAAGATGACAAGTGCCAAGCCCTGAACAGTCTCTCACTGGACCAGACTGTTAGACACAACTGCGGCTAAAAAATGGGACTAAATACCCAAAATAGAGGCTTGGTAGCCATCCAAAGCTCTTCTACAAGCAATAAGAGAGGGAGAGGGGGAGAAAACCAAAACATTTTTAAAATGTGACTTGGAAACCAATCCATTAAACAAGTAGGCTTATACAACAGGCAGTGTGATCTCAGAGGAATTTACAATAGTACTCCAACATTTCCCTCAAATGAAAATATAAGCATTTATCAAGTAAAGAATATAAGGAAGAGAGTAACAGATTCATTTTGACTGTTACGCAGAAATGACTGTAGACATCTCTCAAAAACTTTCACTCTATTAATGGCTTTGAGTCAGGCTGGACAACTATGGTGATTAATATATATTCAACAAAGAAAGAATGAAGAATTAATCAAAAATTTGACTTTTACTCTTATAAAATTCAGTAATGAATGCACACACAGAAGTTTTTTTTTTTGATGATTACCCAAATTCATAACAATGAAGAAACTTAAAATGTGCTTGGATTTGGTGTTGCTTTCTGGGTAAGTTATGAATATAACTGAAATACATGATTAAATTCAATTTAATAAAAAAAAAAAAACCCTTTGATACAACCGGTGTAGATGTTTTACATAAAAAATGCAACTTAATACTTTGCATAAATTCTTGTATTTTTATGGCTACGGAAACATTTTAGTTGTCAAGAAAAATCAACTGCAGAATAGATAAAAGGCAATGAACTGTGCTTGAAAATGACATTTTCATTGACTGAAGTTTGTTTAAAAACTTATTCTGCAATGAAAACAAAATAGTTACAGATGAAGTTTTGCAACCCTCTTTGCAGCACAGGAAATACAGAAGAATGGCTTACGATATCAACACCAGCACCATCTGTCTAGAAGCTTGTGCATGTCATTAGTTGGACAGTATCTAGCATGTCTCTGGACTGGCTTCCCACTGAGTGTAAGAACAAGTTTCAACTCAGTGATAAACTGATAGTGTAATCAATTACAAAGGTCAGGAAACAGATGTAGGGGCAATAAACAGTAAATGGTACTGGGGGCGACTGGGGCATCTCCACTTCCCGGGTAATCGCTGAACGGCATCCTCAATAACGTAAAACCTCTCTGTGAAAAGAACAGCGTTTGCTTATTTCAAGAGCCTTCGAAGCAATCTGGTGTTTTTTTTTTGAGGATTATACTTCTGGGCACCAGGGGGTAAAAAAACATGAGAAATGTTATCGAAACTAGACAAGAAGCAGCACAGAGGGAGTGACACAGCTCTCAAAACCCTGAATGATAGGCTGTCGTACGCAAGCTAGTTGGCCATACTGCAGCTTAGCTAAACCCTGAGGCATGTAACCGGGAGAGAGGTCACTAACACACTGTTAACGGGGATTGTCAAAGGGACAAGCCTAAAACTAAAATGGTGCGTAGGTGCGATGCTGAAATATCGATTCTTTTGAATGGTCTGTTTTTGAGATCTGATTCTAATGTTAAAATGGCAATATTTTACCTGATATTTAAATGTTTACATTATTATTATAGGGACGAGAGCACAAATTACCAGCAGGACCGAAATGCCAGTGTCAGGACTGGAAGCACTTCTCATTCTGCTCCTGACCGAGACCTACAGTGCCGCCCGCGTGAGTCACTCACTCACTCTACAGAAAGAGACTAGTGGAGGGAAGGCAGTGCAGCCGGTTGGCCGTGGAAGAGTGAAGCAGGGGCAAGAGAGACAGATCGAATCGGATCAAAAAAAATATTAGTGGTGTTGCACATGCCTGGTGCCAAGACCTGGCCACTCAAACCTGATCACCCCATAACTCAGGGTTCCCCAGTCCTGGTCCTGGAGGGCCAGAATCCAGCACAATGTGCAGGTTTCCCTGCACAGACACACCTTAGTCAGCTAAGTACTAGGTGAGTTTGAACAGATAAATCTACAAACTATGTCTGACCATCCAGGGCTGGAATTGGGGAACCCTGCCATAGTGTCCCCTGACGCTACATGCAAGTCATGCTCTAATGTACCAGCGTCTTTCTTTACAACAGGAGTTTATTTTGTTTTATTTATTTAGTTTCCTTACAGGGGCATCATCACTGCAACTACAACACAAATCATCAAGGACTTCTGTGTTTCTGTGTTCATTCGGTCCTCTGGAGAAGCTGAGAGCCGGCAATTCAAAGTCATGGCTGAAAGGGCTAAATGATGGTCGTGATCAGGTCGTGGTGGAGTTGGCGGGGCTCATTATAGGTTAGCTGTCACACCGGTATGATGCAGCACAGCGTCTGCATTGCTAATTCCCGAGAGCACATCCTGGTAAGTACTGCGGGTGCAGCCCCTCGTCCACGCCTTCAACTGATCCGTGTCTCTTATGGGATTTGCAATTACACACGAGTGTTTTACATCTGATTTTCAAGGCAAATTCCAGAATTCTGGACGTGTTAAAGGAAGAGGAGGGACCCAAAAGCGACCAACAGGTTAAAAACGGTATGACGGGCCAAATACAGTTGAGATCCAGGAATTCTACAGGCGGACCAGCAAGTGGGTGACAAAGAAGGGCAGGGGTTAACAGTGTCCGGTTGCTACTCCGACTGTTTTCACAGTGCGGCACACACATAGGGAGGAAATAAATAAATGACGTGAATGAGAAGATGCCAGGAAATCAGAAACGAAGGAGCTTTCTGGACTGAAGCCAGAAGGGGGCGACATCTTTAAACAGAGAGATTACATCCTCAGGGACCAGACTCAGCAGACGGCAAGTCTGGGATCGCCGGTGTGCCTACGGCAGATCAGACGATCTGGCACCAAGCCAGGCCAGACCATGCGTCATATGAATAGCCTGACCTCACCTGGCTGACAGCGTCATGGCAACTGCGTGGGGGGTTTCCGGCCTTGTGCGCTCAGCGCTGACATCATGCTGTCCCATTAAATATTTAGAGGGTGGGACGCTGACAAAATGTATGACTTAGTAAAACAGAGGTGAAGGAATCGACTCTGCAGACAGCTTCATAAACAGCCTGCCACGGATGCAGATGCAGACACATGCCCAGTTTCTGGATGGATACTCCAATGAAGCCAGATCAAATACATCACGGAGGCTTCGTGCCACCTGGGAGTAAAACAGTTTAAGTTCCATCCCACAAAAAACCTTGAAGAGCGTTTTGGTGATGGGAGGGACTTGCCCAGAGGTATAGAAGTATGTTTTTAAATGAAGTCAATAAACAAAAATCCCTGAAGGGACAGCAATGTTACTGTTGTGAAAACGAGAAAATTCATCATTTTTAGGGAATTCTGAGTAAAGCCCTCAGGAAGTACAGTAGGAAGCACAGCATGTGGTGGGACCGCGCCATCTGACATTAAATGCCGTCCGAGTGCGAGGGCAGAAACTGCCTTCTGATTAATGGAAGAAAAACGGCAGGAAAATCGAAAGGCACCAAAGTTTCCAACAGGGTCAGACGGTGTCTCTGGACATCCCCCCACCCACCAAATGCGAGGAGGAACCTGAGAGACGAGGGATTGGTGCTCATGCCATCCCAGCCGCCATCTCTAAATGCCAGTGGAGTTCGCCAGCCCCGTGAACAGCATTCCTAGCCCAGATGGGCAACCCGGTCCTAGGCTACAAATCACCCACTCTGTTGTGCCATCCTGCAAGGGGTGTTGAGAGGGCTTTTGCTACCTCGCCATGAATGGAATCCACCCCCCGTCCCGGCAGAGAACCATGCGGGGGATCCAGTCAAAAACAAAATACTGGGGCTGAAACCTGACCCTCTGATCCATCGCTGTCATTGCAGAGCGATGGCTCAGCCTCGGGTAGAACCCCGATTGGACGGGACTGTACCGGAAATGACCAGTTTGTATCCATCGGGAGTATGAGGGAGGAATGTGATACAGAAAGCGAAGAACATGGGGGGTGGGAGGGGCCAAATCAGGAATGACTATGAGAGATTTCCAAAGCTGCCGGTAGAGCTGCTCGTGTCACCTCAGCTTGTTTCGGACATTAATAGTGACTAATAACGAGGGCTATTTGTCACTAGTTAAATTTGCTAAATGTTAAAATCGAAAACCTAATACGTTACACAGATTTTCTTATTTAGTAGTTAGGAAAGCCTACAGTCACAGCACTGGGCTACCCAGAATTCCGGCAGTCCAGCAGCGTTCGGGCTTCAGGGCCCCTTGAGCAGGGCCCACGGTTATATGATTACTCTGCTGGCCATGGGAATCGAACCCACAACCTTCCAGAGGCTGGCTAAGATCCCTAGCCTGCTGAGCCACACACCACAGGATGTATGCATACATTCAGCATGCTGTGATGGAAAAAAAAGACTATTTTTATTAATAAAATAAAGATAAACACATGCAAAAAAAAAAATTCCATGTGCCTCAGCTCTCAGAAGACAAGCGCTTATGAGACTGAGACAAGCCCTGCGGTGAGCGTTTACATGTTTACGCGCCTCTTGGATTGTACCACATTATGTATTTTCACTAACACTTCAAAAGCGGCATGGACAGGCAGAGACCGTCGACATCTCCCCACTATTTTCTGACTACCTGAGTGACGGCGCCACCGGAGCCAAAAAGCCCTAGAGCACAAACGTACCACGTACCCCGTACTCCGTAAAAATACCTCAGGGCGGCATTATAAAAAGGTGGCCACACGCCTCATTTAGGGTGGTGGCTATGAAGCGGACAGTGTTTTTTTCAAGTCTCTTAGTGCTCGGTTCTTATTTTTGGCTTTGCGAGAGGGCGGCCGGTGCCAAGACGGGGGAAACCAGACCAAGGGAACACGCTGTAATTTACGTCTCCAAAACTGAAGAGATGTCTGTCTAAAATAATAACTCAAAAGGTACAGATGTCTCTCTTAGCTCAGCTGGTGAGACCGTTGCCTTTTCCCCCCCCCGACGCAGGATGCCAGATACCAACAGGGCGGGCTGCTGTTATTAGGGCTCAGAGTAGGAATGAGTTTGGTCTCCAGACTCATTCTGAAGCTAACCGTCCCCTGCGGAGAAGCGACTGGAGAGAGGAGAGGGAAGACCAATAGAGGATTTATCGGCGCAACGATTTGGCCGAGTGAGGATTGCACGTCGCCCCCTACCTGCAGGATGAATAAGCAGAACGAGCAGGAGCTTCATCAGAGAAATTCCAGTATCTCCTTCTTTCTGAGGACCTGCCTTTAAGGTTATCAGTTTACTGGCTCCTCATATTTTCGACTTCTTTCTCTTTCTACACATTTCCGCATGCAGTTTTTCCTAACACATACGAACAAACACAACCTAGGTTATTACTCAGTAATAATAACAATTATTATAATAATGTGATTACAAAAAATCCCTTTCCTGCATTCGCTTTGCTCTGGAATTTGCCCAACGGGGGCTGAGGACACGGTGAACATGGTTGGCCATAACGGCTCACGGCCCAGATTGCCCATGGAGCAGCGATCCAAGCCAAACATGTGCGCAAGTAAAACCCAATCCTACCCTCTGTAATTTCATTCTCAAAAAAAAAAAAAACAAAGACAAAGATGAATTGAGAGCCATTTGAGTCCTTTGTGTATTTATCAATAGCATAATAGAGTTTATGCTTGGCTCTCGGACAGTGGGAGCGCGACCACGGCTTGGCGGCCTGACAGCATCTTTGCTGACCATAATTTTACGCTGCCATTCATTCGGGAGCCCTTCCAGGATGTCTCAGGAAGGTGACGGCTCTGTAAGCATACCATACTTCTGCCAGCAACCAGAAATACAAAACTCGCCGGGATCTATACCCTTACTCCAGACTCCATCCTGTTTAAAATACAAAATCACTGCTCTCTGGCCTTCAAGGGGATGGTAAGTGGCAACGTCGGACTGCAGGAAAGTTAAGGGACAGACTGTTCCTTAGGGCAGAGGGTCCTTAGGACAAGCTGCATTGGCTACAGACCATCCCGACTTACAACCTATGCGACTTATGACGACTCGTATGTATGACTGAAGTTTAAAAAAAACTTAACCAAAGGTATGTAGTCATACGTCCAACGACGCTGCGCCACCTAGTGTGCACTTCATGCCATACTAGTTCCCTCGGGAAAGTACTGTGCTGTATGGCAGAGTGACCATCCCCACCTGACATGAATCTCATTCTTCCACCTAGTGCGATAATCCCGTTCTGCCACACTCGACATAAGACCTGTCGGAACAGGACCCGGTTGTTCGTGGACAGTCTGCACATGCAAGTTATGACCCACAGTAAGTATGACATCAATTGCCACAGTGAATGTACTAACTGCTATTGTTGAATGTACTAACTGTATAAGGCAGTGTTTTCCAATCCAGCCCTCTGGGAGCTACAAAGAGTCGACAGTATGGACTGCCTGGCAGGGAGCAGGGAGGGAGCAAAAACAGGAACCGACTGTGGGTCCCCGAGGACAGGATTGGGAAACACTGGTATAAGGTATAAGTCACAGCAAGATGACATTAGCAATTTAGCCCTCTTTAACTGTCATAGTGAGGTGCAGTACATGGTACTGACAGTACCGGCCTCCCCGTAAACAACACGGGAGCATTAGGGAGCCACTGTGATGCTCATTCTCCATGATGAATACGGCCACTGCCACTAGAATAACAAATCAGCGGAATGAAGCATTTTGAATCCTGGGGAGGATCGAGGAAATAGTCAGAAAAGAGCTAGTGTGGCTGTGTCTGGGATTAGCAGCTAGGAGATGGATGGATGGATGGATTCAAATTCAAATAGCTTTATTTGTCCCTGAGGGGCAATTAAAGGTACACATCGATGGATGGATGGATGGATAAAACCAATGTGTAATCACTGCTTTATAGTGATAAAATGTACATTTCAGATCAGATGTATCGGGGAGGCCACCAAATATCAACTTTGCCTCCTGCATTCAGATTTGCAGAGATTTCACCACCAGCATCAATCCTGTGTCTCCATCTCAGCGGTCTGTTATTGTCTGGACCAGAACTCCCATAGTCATCTTCACTTTAGCTCCAGAAGCTTCTGTCACTTGCCAGCACTGGTGAGAGGGTCACCGCCCCCCCTCACCCCCCGCATGGGTGTCCTAGCAATCTGAGGCACAAACCTGCCCCCCCAGGCCCTGCAATCACCCCCCCCCCCCCTTAGATATCCCAGGCCAGGCTCCACATGCACCGTGCATGTCAGACCACAAGACAAACACGAGGCAAACCTACGGAATGGAATGCTTACTCTCACAATAGCTTCTTTTTCACCCCCGAGACATTCGATATCGTTGATTCTGAAGCGCCTCGTCCTGACTGATACCGTCTGACCGAAACAGGGCGTAAAAATATCCTGCAAAGGCCAGACGTCGCTCATCAGGGGTGCGAAATAATGTCCTGGCATGAACCGAGGCTTCTGTGGGCCTGCCACTGTCCCTGCCGCTTGCCCAAGCTGTGCAGTAATGAAATTAAATATTTCATTTGCCATATGTATGGGTAGAAGTACAGATACACTGGATGTTTTTTCAGATATCCCATCTGGCTCTTTTTCTAAGACACACACACACAGTGGAGAGACCACTGTATATTTTTTAAAAATCTGCATTTTTAAATCCTGGTTTAATCCTGGTTCTGCTGGCAGAAGGCTACACTGCGAGGCAGCTTGCTTCCAGGCTCAAAGTTTCTAATACCTCAGTACTCAACAACAAGGTGAGGCAGGAGACACTGGTAATAACCAAAAACAAGCCATAAATAGAGAAATTCTGCTGTGGTCTCTTCATTTTTCCCCAGAGGTGAGAGTGATGCTTGGGGTCAGAGCACAGCCATTTATGCAGCGCCCCAAAAGCATTTTCGGGGGTTATAGGTCTTACTCAAGGGCCCAATGGAGATTTCAACCACCCCCCTCCATCAGAGACCTTGCCCCATACAGGAGCTCAGTCACTCATTATAGGAAAGTGCAAAGTATCACCAACAGATCCGGGAGTCTGGGGCTCCCAAGTGCAGAAAATCCATGCAGCCGTGAAGCACGCTAAACAAATGCAGGAACGGCAAGCACGACACGCACTCAGCAGGTGTAATATAAACACTCCGAGCTGTTAACAATGCGTCCTAAACACGGTGTCACCCTTGATCTGTCTGGCAAGTTAAATGTGTACGAGATACACAATTCCGAGCTGTCGTGTCCAGGGCCAAACGGAGAGGGGAAAAGTCGTAACGCTGCATAAGGCTGACCCCCCCCCCCCCCTACCAGGCCCCATGAGCAGCAGCTCAGAGGCCACAGGCTTCCCTGAACTCAAGCCCAAGCTAATCCACAGAGAAGGCAGCGCACACGGCATTATGGGAAATATGCCTCAGGAATTTACGAGCCGGGGAGGAAGCTGCGGATTCGCCTTATCTCTGCTAGACTGAGAGGGGCATCCAGGGCCCCTTGCATATGGCTGTAAGGAGCATAAGTTATAAAGGACACCGCAAGTCTGCACGTCTCTGGGCCCATCGTATGGGAGGCAGCCGAGCATTGCTGGCACCAGGCCTCCGCAGGTGGAGGCTTTCAGAGAGATAAACACTTTGGCAGAGAACAGGCAACTGCAGATCCACAACATCCCTGCAGGGGGCGATGTAGCACGACACCCAAGAACACATAGTTCCCGCAGCTAAACACAAACGTATTTATCTCTAGACAAGGCAATTTAGGGGCATAAAATTTATGAGGGGGGAGTGGAAATTGAAAGAAAAATAATTTACCTGCCGCAAATAAAATGTCCCCCCCTAAATCTTACAAAAGGGTAACCCTCATGAGCAGACTTGGGTGGCCCCATCATGTAAACTGCCACCACACTGGGGTGCAGCTCATTTTGTTATTATATATGGACTGTCAAAGCTGGATGAAAAGAACAGCGTTCAATCGCTCTGTCCGTCTGCCCCGAATCTGTGGAAGTCAGCATTCCTCAGCTGTGGCTCCGTAAGGAATCATATGCAGCACAGAATCCCAAAAATGTCGTTCCCGAGTGTTCTTCCAGGACAGCGACATAAAAACAGACCTGGAGCCGTTAAGAGAGGCTCCGGTTCCCTCTCAGGGGCCGGCGGATCCATGTGGGGG
>JAODKE010000125.1:1897485-1908052 GCA_026779605.1 Mormyrus hasselquistii
CTGTAACTATACATGGATACTAATGGTATAATAATAATAATAATAAGAATAATATTATTATTATTATTATTATTATTATTGACTCAAAGCTGTGTGGTCATGGTGGAAGGGAAGTGTGCCCATTTGTAGTTGTTGTTCATCCACAGGACTGAGTTTATATTAACTGCCAGTCAGGACGGCCACGTGAAGTTCTGGAAGAAGAAGGAGGATGAAGGAATAGAGTTTGTCAAACACTTCCGCAGCCATCTCGGTTTGTATATCCACTCCTGCCATTTTTCTGTGCAGTACTTGAAACAACTTACATTAACAGGTGCTTATGATAAATATTCCCTCCCAAGGGTTAATTTAAAATTTAAGCAAATTGGGAAAAGTGTATTTGAACGTTTATATAAGGATAAGGTCTGGGAATGCTCACAGCATTAATTTGCTAATACTGACACGTTACTAGTGTTTGAAGTATTACAGACTTTAGCGATATATGTCTTCAGATCATTCATAAGTTGGGCTGTTACACTGCACTTTTGAATTAGATGCCAAACTTCATTGTGCAACGTCGGTATAGTTGAATCTGAGATACTGAGTGAAAATAGTTTGGAAATGTGTTAACATGCTCTAAAATTGTTTCTTGGCTTAGTTTTGAAATGTTTTTTTTTTTTTTTTTGCACTGTCAGTGTATTGAAAATGGTTACTACTACACTGGTTCCCCTTTTCCATTTTGTATAAACTGATGGCTTTTCCTTACTGTGTGTGTATGTGTGTGTGAAAGTTATTTCAGATGTGCACAGCTGTCTATCCCTGGTGTGAATATTGTGCTTTGTCCAACAGGGCTGGTTGAGTGCATCGCTGTTAGTGCTGAAGGGGCTCTCCTCTGCACTGTGGGGGACGACCAGGCCATGAAGGTCTTTGACGTTGTCAACTTCGACATGATCAACATGCTCAGGATGGGGTAGGGTGTTCTATTGACCGGGGGAGCGGGGTGGGATATTTTGAGTTTCCATATGTTAAAGGGGTACAGCCTCTGGGGTCTCGATCACAGTCCTCTGTCTCTTCCAGCTTCCACCCTGGCCAGTGTGAGTGGATCTACAATCCGGGAGATGCCATATCCACAGTGGCCTGTTCAGAGAAATCGACGGGGAAGATCTGTGTCTATGACGGAAGGGGAGGCAACCAGCCCCTGCACACCTTTGACAAGATGCACTCCTCCCCGCTGGCCCATATCCGGCTCAATGCCCGGTATCGGGTCATCGTTTCTGCTGACAAGGGTGGCATGTTGGAGTACTGGACTGGCCTTCCCAGTGAGTTCAAGTTTCCAAAACACGTGCAGTGGGAGTACAAGACAGACACGGACCTGTACGAGTTCGCCAAGTGCAAGACATACCCCACCAGTCTGGCCTTCTCGCCCGACGGCAAGAAGATGGCCACCATCGCAACCGACCGCAAGGTCCGGATCTTCCGCTTCCTGACCGGGAAGCTAATGCGAGTGTTTGATGAATCCTTGACCGTAAGTTCAAGCATGGCATCACGCATTAAACATTCATGCATAACGGGGCCCTTGTCTTTGATTTCATTTGAAAATATTTCACTCTGTGGAATTCTTTAACAATCTTTAACAAATTTTTAACACTAGAATTGCTGGCAGTCAGGCTTAGAAATGTACTGGAATTGTTGTCTTTTGCATAGTTCGTGTTCTTTTCTTTTTTTAAAAAAGGGCAGAATTATCAAATGTTCAACGTTTCAATTAGAGCCCAAGTTGTGTGCGTTTTAGTTTCATTTTCGGTAATTTGTAGAAAGTTAGAGATTCTGATAACTGGCACATGATGTGTTATGAACAAAGGAGGCAGAGTCTTATTGACCATGACACTGATCACTATGGACAAATAGGCTTTCGATGCACCATTGTGGTGTACATTGAGTAATCCTAGCAAGTGTAAGAGAACCTAGCAAGTGTTTTTATTTATTTAACGCTATGATCATGAGCATGCCAAATGCATCACAATACGTTTATATCAGTTCTTGGAGGGGGAAAAAACTGATGGAGATATGTGAACAATTACTGTGAATTAAATGTTTATTAAAGGGACATGCGATCAAGTTCATTAGCTTATGCAACCTTTGATTTTAGACTCTTGCTGCATTAAATGTAGCAAATGTAGGGTTATATGGGTCCACACAATTACAGAAATGCGTTTCAGTAGGTGACCGCTAGTTTAGCATTGATATGTTAGGTTATTTATTCAGTTAAGTGACAGGTTTGTCTGATTCTCTGAATATATGTTTCTCCCGCTCCGAATTCCCATCGTTCCGTCCCGCTCTTGCAGATGTTCACAGAGCTGCAACAGATGAGACAGCAGCTTCCCGACATGGAGTTTGGACGACGGATGGCTGTGGAGAGGGAGCTGGAGAAGGTGGATGCCATCCGCCTGACCAACATCATCTTTGATGAGACGGGACACTTCGTCCTCTATGGTACTATGCTGGGCATCAAAGTCATCAACGTGGAGACCAATAGGTACCGGCCCATTTTATTCCTGTTTTTTAACATTTTTTTAAGCCTCATGTAAAGGATGGTTTCTGGAAAAACTTTATTGGACCATACTGGAATTTTGCACCTTCTTGGGCAATTTTACACCACAACAGGTACCATACTTTTGGTACTTCAATAAAGTACAGGCAGAGGTGTCAAACTCAATCGCTCAGGGGGCCAAAACTCAAAGCACACTTTAGGTCGTGGGCCGAACAGGATAAACATTTATTGAACAGACTAAAACTAAATGTTTTTTGAACATAAATATGACTCGAAATACACAGGATACAATATTATTCCAAAATAAATAAGTTTTTAAGTTTATTTTGCCCAGGGAGTTTGTTTCGCTACAATGTTTTCACACACTCATAGCAATTTTAATGATTATTCCTTTTCAAGATTATGGTATATGCAGAAACAGTTTAAAGTTTACTTCCACTGCTATGGTAGTAAAGTGCTGCATGCACTCTGAGACAATTATCATTTTCATCCTTGCCGTTTTAAATCACTCCTAGATAATTTGTGAGAAATTTTCATTTTATAAATATCCCAATATTTATTACAAGATATTTTGAAAATGTTCCAGTACTATGCTGTTGAAGTATATTATACAACATACTTTTTTCTTTGTCATGGCAACCAGTTCTTCCTGCATGTTGTTCTAGCCAGATTGCAATTTAAGCTTGAGTCTCTTTGTTTATTCCCGCATCTATTATTATAACTTATTTTCTTTACTTTGTCTATTGTTTTTTGAGGTTGGCACTTTTTTGAAGCTGGCGGTTGTCTTGCGTTTCAGAGACTAGCCTATTTGCATAACCAATTGAAGAGAGAACTTTGACAAAGTCGCACCCCAAAGTACTAGAAAAGTAGCCCAGTTGGTTTGGCACTTTTGGTACCGGCACTCAACTGGAAGTCAATGCAAAAGTACTGTACCAGGTGCACTAGTTTCCAGTTCCTTCTTTATAGCCATATTGCAGTTTTGGTTCTTAGAGTTGAATTGTTGTGAAACAAGGTTTTTAGATGTCTTGAGGATGACAGGAGGAGCTATGGCTCACATCTCCATCCAGGTGTGTCCGGATCCTGGGGAAGCAGGAGAATATCCGCGTGGTGCAGCTTAGCCTGTTTCAGGGCATCGCTAAGGTCACCAAGACGGCGCCGACCATCGAGATGAAAGCCTCTGACAACCCGGCCTTGCAGTGCTCTGAGCCAGACCCCACCATCTTCTGCACAGCCTTCAAGAAGAACCGCTTCTACTTGGTGAGGAGATTTTACAAAAATGAACCAGCTAATCGCCACAAGAAGTGTGCCAAGGCTTGACTGGACTTTTGTGCTTATCGGTAGTCATTTGATGGGTATATTTTTCATCCAAGTTTACAGTGTAGTAAACCGTGCTTTCTTGCTTTTGTGTGACCCAGTTCACCAAGCGGGAACCAGAAGATACCAAGAGTGCCGATTCGGACAGGGACATCTTCAACGAAAAGCCATCTAAGGAGGAGGTTATGGCTGCCACACAGGCCGAGGGCCCCAAGAGAGTGTCAGACAGCGCCATCATCCACACCACCATGGGGGATGTTCACCTGAAACTCTTCCCAGTGGAGTATGTAGCGTATGCCAAGCTTGCGTGATTGAACCACAGTGCTTGCTTGAAAATTTAGACTTGATATTGTTCAAACATATTTTGATGTTTGCTGCTTAAATTCATTTACCGCTTTCTGTCTTTGTCAGGTGTCCAAAGACGGTGGAAAACTTCTGTGTCCACAGCAGAAATGGTTATTACAATGGTCACATATTCCATCGTGTCATCAAGGTATGTCGTGGGTGCTTGTTATCGCTGCCAGCCTGAAGTCATGTTAACCACGAATTTCGACTCAGATATGGAACCCATGTTCCACAGGGGTTCATGATCCAGACAGGAGACCCCACTGGCACAGGAATGGGAGGGGAGAGCATCTGGGGTGGAGAGTTCGAGGATGAGTTTCATGCAACGTTGAGGCATGATCGTCCGTACACCCTTAGCATGGCCAATGGTGGACCCGGCACCAACGGTTCCCAGTTCTTCATCACTGTCGTCCCAACCGTAAGTCCTTTCTACCGCTATACCCAGGAACTACAGTCCACAAATCCTGCTGTTTTTACATCAGGATGATGGCAAACATTAACCAACACCCCTCCTCCTCCTCCTTTGGTACAGCCCTGGCTGGACAACAAGCACACTGTGTTTGGAAGGACCACGAAAGGAATGGAGGTTGTTCAGAGGATCTCTAATGTCAAAGTCAACCCAAAAACAGACAAGCCCTATGAGGATGTCAGTATCATTAATATCACCATCAAATAATTAAAGTGCTGTTTGGGGTGCTTGCATTTTTTTAATAAAATGATAGTTTTACACAGTAATGATGAAATTTTACATTTTAAATACATTATGTCACCCATATGTTGTTGTTAATCTACATTCACTGAAAATACAAAAGGTCAAGGTGATGTTGGATGGTAATTGTGCCAATTCATGAAAATCATACTATATATTTAATAGCATAATATGGTGTACAAAAGCATCATGATGTTCACACATTACAAATGTCTGGGTATGCACTGTGCTTTCACATGGTAAGATTCTGCTTATGCCAGAAATGTAACATTTCCCACAACCCAACATCACACAATGACTGAGAAAACAACCCATAAATTCACGTTCTATAAATAGGTACAAGTAGTTAACATTATTTAGCATTCAGGTTGACTGAACAGTAGAACGAAAACCAGCTTTTCAAATGTTTTAATACAGGATATTTTTTACTCCTATGTACTGTAAGATCGTAACATGCAGTATAACAAAGGAAAGTGCCTACTTCCGTCACCTACCTAAACAAAACTCACACAAACCCGAGTCCGTTTCTAGCACCGCAGCAGTTTATACAGCAGTTGGTCACATTTCTGCAGGATAGCCAACGGCCTGGGGCCGCGACTCCCGCAATCCACAGCGTGGCAGTCATTTGTCCATTTGGCTTGAAAGTTTTCTAAGACGCATCCTTAATCCAGCTCACCACAATTTAACATGCTCCTCAAAACAGGAGGCAGGGAGACGAACATACTGCTCACAACTCATCTAGCACAACTACTCGGTTCTGAAACCGTGTCAAGGATTTCCCACCAACTTACGTACAAGTACATATTTGGAGAGAGAAGGTTGTTCGATTAGGTGCCGGGTAAACCGCAGGGAAAATGACATAGGTTCGATCAAGAAGCAGAGCTTCGCCGACCTTCGCGATCCTGTGGTCCTCCAGAAATTGGTCTAAACTACGGCAAGGAGAGTGGACCAAACAACGCAGAGACCAATATGCCCCTGGTGGTCAGTCATGTCCTCCATTAGCTGTAAATAGAGATTCAGCTGAATTATAAAAAAAAAAACCGTCACACAAGAGGAGGGACACAATCCTAAAATCTGATCAAGTGACCACTGTTGGATGCCTTATAACGCGGTACATCAAGTCTACAGAAGGAGGAATTTACATGTTTTATTCTGTCACAACTGACTTGTCTAATGCTGCTGTTCATCCCGCCTGTTCAGGAGAGACGGGGCCTGAACACAGTATTCAGCTATTTCACCAGACGACGGCTCAAGTTAAATGCTACAACCAGAAAATACTCCAAAAATGGATATGTAACAGAAAAAACAAAAAAATGCATGCAGTGAGCCTGTTTTTCTCAGTGAAAGTTAATGTACTGCAGAAGAGTGCATGTTACATTATTGTCAACCCTATGGGGGGGGGGAAAGAACTACAGAGGAACTCTGAAACGATGGTCGGTGTGTTAGCGAGCTGCATCACTTCATCACGATCCCTCTGCTTTAAAGGAGGGCACTCACCCTCAAAAAAAAACACACACATTCTCTCTCTCACACTCTCATACACACAGAACGTCAGGGGATAACGGTGAGGTTGATTGGAGAGGTAGGGTGAGGGTGATCACATTTATGGACGGAATGGACCGGAAGCTCAGGCCACGTCCAGCACGCCAGCGGCCACCAATTGACGCGACAGCCAGTCCAGCCCCTCATGGAGGCCCGTCCCGCTGCGGGCATCGCAGCCCTGCACATGCCAGCTACGGCCACAGCACAGTTTGTGCAGGCTCAGCAACTCTGTCAGCTCCTCCACAGACACCGCCCCCGGGACGTCCTGTGGACAGGGTCAGGGGTCAAGGGTCAGCAGCGGCCTAAATACTACCCTCTATCCACAAAGATCCCCATAGTCATGTTTGTGAAGAAAGAGTGATTTTTAAAAACCTCACATTCCTAAAATGCAGTACACATACATTGACAAGATTGGCAAGGCATAAAAAATGTAAACCTACAGTTTACAAGACATTGTATTTTCAGTTCTCATTCGGATCTAAACTACACACCCCCATTCATAAAGAGAGACTTTCATTCATGTTACATTTTTTTCCAGCAGATTAATTTATCCAAAGTGACATAAAATTGACAAAGACAGGCCCTGGAGCATCCAAAAAAAACCAAACCACACTCTGCTAATCCTAGGATTTGAACCAGCGACCATACATTCATTCATAGGGTTGGAAACCACTTAGCCACACAGTGAGAAGCAGTTTTTTTATTTACCTGTTTGTTAGCAAAGATGAGGAGCAGAGCATCTCTCAGCTCCTTCTCCGTTAACAGCTTGGCTAGTTCACTGTGGGCCTCCATGAGCCGGTCCCTGTGACAGCTGTCAATGACGAATACCACAGCTAGGGGGCACAAGAGCGCAGGGTAAAGTGTTACGGGACATAAACACACGGCAAACCAGATCAATCGGGCATCAAGAACCTCAGCCATCATCCAAGTCATTACAATTGCAAATCTAATTTCAGATCTTCCGTGATTGTTTAAAACAGTGAGCATGAACAGCTATTAGAAACCCAAAATAAAACATGGTAAAAATATTAAGCGCTTCGTCTGCCTAACAAATTTATGGTGGCCTTAGAGGTACATGTCAACAAACAAAAAAATCATCACAAAAACTTCAAAGTGTGGTCAGAATTGGAGCAGTCACGATTAAGCTTGATTACTCGATTATTAATATAATCGACAGTAACAACCCTAGTCAGAATACATGGCAGTCTGACAACTAATGATCACTTAGATTCCACTTAAGAAAAAGAAAGAAAAAAAAAGATATAATAGATATAAGCAACGGAGCCACAGAGCACAGCCTACCCTGAGTATTTAGATAATAGTGTTTCCAAAGTGGTCTGAGTTTATGCTTGCCACCCACATCCCAGATGGTGAACTTCAGATTCTTATACTCCACTGTCTCCACATTGAATCCTGGAAAAGAGGAACTTGAACTTAGCTTCATACCCTTTGAAATGGCTTCAACACCTGGGTTTAAACCCACTCCAGCACTGACCAGAATCCAATTCACATCAGCACCCAGACCAGGGGTAAACTAGATGATTCATTGTGAAAGCAGAACAACTGTTTATGTGACAGACAATATGGATGAGACCCAAAGTCTTGAAGTAGTTTTCAAATTTAGGATTTATTGACATTAATTGCTTTACTCTTTGGTGAAGGATCTAATCCAGACCTGCTACTGAATTGTAAGAAGGCAGATGTTAATGCAGGAAGCTGAAAAGTCACATGACCCATTACACACAGCAGAGAGAGAGGGCCGACGGCATGCGTCAAGCTTACCGATTGTTGGAATGGGCTGCATGAACTCATCCTGTTTCAGCTTGAAGAGGATGGTGGTCTTACCGGCACCATCCAGGCCCAAGGTCACCACGCGAATCTCCATCTTTGGGCCAATGTGCACCCGGTTATCCTGCAATACATACCAGGCGCCATGTCTATGGGATCTACAGGAGGGTCTTGTCAATTCAGTACTATGTTTATGGGATCTTCAGAAGGGCCCTGAAAACCATTTTTATGGGATCTACGGGTGTTTTTCCACCGTACCAGGTACTGTACTTTTCATACTTCGAGAAAGTACCAAAAGTATAGTACTTTAAGTTGTTACTTTTCCATTGATATAAAAACCGGTACTGGCGTTGAATGACATCACAACTCAAGGTGGGTTATTTTGTACTGAATTTGAAAAATGGCCGTAGTACGTTCCACAGCGTGACAATGTGCAATATTCATATCAATATCACATGTTATGCACATACAATTCTTACATCGCTAGTCAGCTATACTAAAATAAGGCTTTATCCTACTTTCAATTCTGCATGAACATTATAGCGCAGGGGTTAAAGTTTTTGCTAAAATACTTTTACCGTTACTCTACCAAGCTTTGCACTTTTTAGCATTATCCCTTTTATAAATTCCTATTTTTAGTTTCACCTCCACAGCTTGAGTGTCAGCGCTTCATACGCTCTCCGAAACAATCATAATCATTAATCATAATCATATACCTGTACCCCGTTTTACGAGCGTTTGCTTTATGCCATTTCGATTTAAATAATGAAATACACTACCAACTGTTTCTGGCTCGAACCAAAAAAAAATTTTAAGAGGATTTTCACTTTTACAAAAAAAGTAGAAATGCGAAAATAGTGTTTGTTTATCAGCAAGCCAGTTAGATATACAGTCATATCAGAGATAGATATACATAATCAGATTTTGGGGAACAACGCACCACCTACACGATGGTGGTCCAATAAGATTTTAACGGAGCAGAAAAATTCCTATTGCCTCCCATCCCCACGGTCGTCGTAACACAGAGCACAACTTATTACTCACGTGTTCGCGGTGATGCTAGTATAAGTAAACCTACTGCGCTGGCAGTCGTATGAAAGTACAACACATACAATTATGTACATTATCATAATACTTGATAATAAAGCAGCTATGTTACTGGTTTATATATTTACTGTACTGTACTTTTTAATGGTTTAAGTTATACCATAAAGCCTAGGTGTGCAGAGGGCTGTACCGTTTAGCTTTGTGCCAGTACACTTTATCCTCTTTTTACATGTTTAACATCGTCTAACAACGCATTTCTCAGAAAATATCCCTGTCATTAAGCGAAGCATGACTGCATTGATTCTGGTAAATGAAACTACACTGAACATACATCATTTCTACTTTATATAGGCTGTGTATTATCATGTTATCCTGCTTTTTCTATACGTTAGAGTAATTTTAGGTTATGTGTGTTATTTGGCGTGATTTGGTAGTTTTTTTTGGGTCTTGGAATGCTCAGAATTTTTTCCCCCATATAAATGAACGGTAACTGCTTTTTTGCTTTACGTCATTTCGGCTTATGAAAGGTTTACCAAGATGTTTATAGGATCTATGGGAGGGTCCTTTAAATTGAACACTGCTCTCTTTCACCCATGAGTGATAATAATCCAGTTAACCAGAAGGCATGCGCCTCACTTGGCGGTCACATTTTGATGTGGTCGCATTTTGGCGCACGGCAGGGCGTACCTTGGTGAAGGTGACGGGGATGCCGGCATCCAGCTGGACGTGGTCCGTCAGCTCCGTGAACTGCTGCTGCTGCTTCTGCAGGGTCTCCAGCAGCCGGGTTATCTCTTGCTTCGCCAACACCACGCGACAGTCGTCCTGTAGGGGCGCCACCGCAAAGGACCCAGTTCTCACAAATCATCCAAGTACTAAAAATGAAATGTTCAAACTAGAGGAGATTTTCAGTCTGTCAGCAGGCAACCTCCTGCGAAGACTTCCGGTCCGCCGCAGCGCCCCCCACCTGCTGCAGCGTCTTCTCGCAGTGCAAACATGCGGTGGACACCTGGGACAGCAGGATGGTCATGTCCTCCTGCTGCTGCCGCAGCCAGATGAGACGCTCGCGCACGTGAGCATCAACCACACTGAGCGCCATCTCTTCCTGGCGGCATAGAGCCTCATGCAAGTCAGCGAAGTAGGCCCTGACACAGGAGCGTGCGCTCTCTGCTGTGCCCGGGACCTGGGGGGGGGGGGGGGGGGTTCACACCATGTGGGGTTTTTTAGAACAGATTTAAATTTTTAACTTGAAAATTGACTTCATGGGATAAATTTTTTATTTTTTTTAACCGGAAGACCCA
>JAODKE010000125.1:1909946-1921124 GCA_026779605.1 Mormyrus hasselquistii
GATTAAGAGTCTGTGTAAAGCTTTGGTGTGACTGCACAGCCAGCCATCTCTGGATTTAGGCTGGGCCTCACAGATGAGCGATGATCTCTCACCCCCTTCCACCCCACTTACGTGCTCTGTGTGAGCCATGCCGACCCCGTCCTCCACGATCTGCTCCCCACCCTCGATCTGCTGCACGATGCCCACCAGCTTGCGCGAGTACTCCGACACCTCCTCAGTGAACGTGCGGATGCAGTGGGCCATGTCCAGGATCGACGCACGGATCTGATTGGCTTCGGCCTCCAACACTGCATGCTGGGAAGGGAGAGGTGGTGGAGAGGATCTGGGTAAATTCCACGGCGCAGGCGCCATGAGAGAGCTTAGACTTCAGAGAGGCATGGGACCAGATATACCCCAGATGGACAAACGTTTTAAGCGACTAGAAAGTGATTTTACACAGCAAAACGAAGAAATATGAAGATGGTACAAACTGGAAAGAAAACAATGGGAGAGGGGGAGTCAATAAATGACAGAATCATGCAGAAAACAAAGCAGCTTCTTGCATATAGGCCCGTTGCAGGACAGACTATGACGCCATGAGGTACCAGGCATGGCTAAACGATCGCCAGCGTGACCCGGACATGCAGCAGAGAGCAGCGGACCACGGCACCGGTACCTTGTGTCCCTGGTGCTTGCCGTACTCTTTGCACACGCAGCACATGAGGGGCCCAGGCTGGCAGCCGTCCTCCAGGCACACAAACTCGATGGCGTGCACCTGGTGCTGGGGGCACAACGTCTTCTCGTGTGGCTTGTCGGCCAGCGGCACGCGCCGGTGCTTGGCTAGCGTGCGTGTGGAGTGCGTCAGCTGGGAGCACTCGCCACACAGGTGGGTGGCGCACACCGTGCAGTACATGGAGGCCGTGTGGTTCTCGTCCTCGTCACAGCGGATGATGCACTGTGGGGGCAGGGAACGCCGGGATTGTACCTCCATTCGGGAGTGTTTATTATCCTCATGTATTTAGTGTTACTGTTTGTTGCAGTCTAAATGTAATTTACACTGTTAGAAGGTGGTTGTGCCATTGCAAACCTGCAAATTCCCTTCAGGATAAACAAACCTATGTATGTACCTACCTACCTACCCATCCATCCAATCTATCATCCCTCCATCCATCCATCCATCCATCCATCCTTTGCCAGGTTTTCACAAACAAAATGGTAGCACATTTCCAGCTGCACCCCCTGTGAACACCCCTGCGGACCTGGCCATACCTCTCCCACCCCCCCAAGGGCGTCATCCGACATTCCGGACTGGTTGGAGGCACCGTTCTGCAGCCGCTCCAGCAGCTCCAGCAGGGCGAAGTTCTTCTTCAGCCCCCAAACCCCAGAATCCCCTGCAGCGGAAACACAGCCTGATACATATCCAATGGGCATCTCTGACGCATCGGCGACTCTGTCGGGTTGAGTCTTGGAACCGCAAGTGGAAAACTGGGGCTAAAATCACGTAGCGTATACTTAGCATTAGTTTTATTAGCCCTGATTTTTACTTTAAATGTAGACCAGAAATTATCTTCAGCAAAAACTTTCAAAATCGTGATACATGTGAAATCGGTAAACATATCGATATCATATCGATTCAGGAGGTCTCTGCTGATTCCCATCCCTAATATCTACATACCAGAGGGGGAGATTTCAGGTCCAGAGCTAACAAATGCAGACCAAGATTTTGTTTCAACTGGTTTTGTTTCAACCAAACAACCAACCAGCTGAAACAAAATCTTGGTCTGGATAAAGCAGCTTATAACTGATATTGATCCACACAACACAGATTGTACTGAACCACAGCTACCCAGCGACTCAATACAGACATCACCCTATGAGGCCTTTCACTGCAGAGAAAGTGCAGTGAACAGGTCAATGTTTCCCAACCCAGTCCTCGGGGAAACCACACAGTCCACATTTTTACTCCCTCCCAGCTTCCAGCACACTTGTCCCAGGCATCCGATGTTCCTGATAGGCCAGGAGCTTGGAGGGAGCAAAAATGTGGACTGTTTGGAGGTCCCCGAGGACCAGGTTGAGAAAGACTGGAATAGATGCACCTTTGTTTTGAAAAATGAAGGTTAAGTGCTTCCTGCTGCATCAAAGGCGTTTTAATGGGCTGAGGAGGGATGACGGTTTTTATGGCTGTGCAGAGAAATATGGGAGGGCACACAAGGGCTTTTGAGAGTAACGGACAGTCAGAATGTTAACTATGCGAATGAGCCGTGTGAGACCACGGCCTGTGAGGAGCACAGAAATAACTCCTAAATGTCACGTCTGCGACATAACAAAACACCATAAGAAGGACGGCAAGGAAATTGAAGTGTGACCTGACCTGCGATAGGGAATGTCTGTTTTTGTGACGTGACTGAGTTTTAATGAGCGTGTTTTTGTGCATTTACCTTTTCATGGGTAACGGCTGTAGCTAAGCTGCTCCCAGAAAATGTTTGTTTTTCCCCTTTTTGTTTTAAAGGCCGTTTTGTTTCTTGAGCACACATTGACCTGTTACTCGTAAAAATTCATAAAACATTCATAAAGATTCCACCATCCAAGTAGGTTTCGTATATTGAATATGCTGAGTGTTTGTCTACAGTGGTGCTAATTATTGTTATTTCTTGTCTGCAGTTGCGGTCATCAGCTTAGGACCCTGTGGTTGTGATCGGAAGATCATTGGTTTGAATCCCATGGCTGGCAGACTGATGCCGCAGTTGGGCTCATAAGCAAGGCTGTTAACCCCTAAATGCTTCAGGGGCACTGCACACTGGCAGACCCGACGCAGTGACCTCCAAGCTTGCCGTCACGTATGCGCCTCATGGAGAGAAAGATGGAACAGAAGAAAAGAATTTTGAAACCTGAAACCCTAAAGGTAGACTTCCTTAGTGAAGTTCTCTCTATTGTCATCTTCAGCGATATGATCCATGGGTAATACACTGAGATGAAATTTTGATCTTGCTGGGAACAGTGCAAAAGAACAGTAATACGAGAATAAAACATGAACAAGTATGGACTGAGGGAAGATTATAACTGAGCGTGCTGATGAGTGAAAAGCAAGCATTTGCTCACCCAGCTCGGTGACCTGTCTGTCAAATGGGCAGCGTATGGCACGACCGTGCAGCGGCAGGCGGGTGAGGCAGTCGTGACACACAGTGTGACCACACAGCAGCAGCCTGGGCACCTTGTCCCCTTGCAGAGAGAAGACATCTTCACAGACTCCACATTCCAGCACCTGGCAGCAGAGTGACACAGTACTCAACAAGCAGGGAAAAAGCTATGTGCCTCACTGTAGAGCTTCTAGCAATGAGGACAGTGTGGCAGACATCTGTTAAAATCTGACGCATGTGGAAAAGGGACCGTCATGCATTCACACCTTAAACAGAACAAATGTACAACTTTTTCACCACACATTCTTAAATAGGCTAGAGGGAATTAGCATATAAAATAGTTACATCTTAGACTGAAACGGCAAACCATTTTGTACATTCTTCATCAGATGATCACCAGCATAAATAGTGACACCTAACTGGTACAGTATGCCATTATTTTTAAAGATATTCAGTGTTCCTGAGTACTACCCAAAATATTCAGCTGGAATTACTAGTGCAAAAATCTCTTTCGAGCAAGAGACACGCTCTTATGTAGAAGCCTTTGCATTTAAACTGGCACTCTTTGGTGTCTGGTTCTGCAGTTGCTTGGAGTCTACATCTGTGATCACTATTGAGAAAGGCACGCAATGTGATATTGTGTGGAAATTCAGATCTTCGCCTTCTGGTAGGCTCTATAACGCTTTCTCCAGAATTTCATTGATGTGAAAACATTAATAAGAATAATCATAGATTAAATTTGCACTAGTTTGTTGTTATTGCACATACCACTCTTTGGTGTCTGGTTCTGCTGGTGCTTGGACTAATTTGTGGATTAATGGGCCCTTAAGTAAATTAATCCAAAAACTCAGCATAGCTCCCAGATACATGAATGACCCAGTGCTCAGACCCCAAGCTTCACGCTCACTTCGATGTGTAAGGAGAGAAAGATGGCATGTGTGAAAACCAAAGAATTTATACGTGGCGAATAAGGTGTCATTTTAAAATGGACACCTTCCGTAATCGCACATTTTCACGCCACTTGTGCAAAACTGCGCAGAGCACTGAGCACACCTTTCAGGTGCAGTAAGTTGCACTTCCAAACACATTTCATGCAATAACTTCTGATGCATCAACAGTTTGGAGGTACTATTTTTTAAGATCACACGATTACCGTAGTCCGTCAAACCGACTTAGGCGCCGAATGCATGCCAGTGGCGCAATGCCGCCCCTTGATGCACATTCATGCATTAGTATAGTAGGGTTTGGAAAGACGCATCCACCCGTCAGGTTCGCCGAATTCTTCGGCAGGATAATGGACTATTAATATCGCTCCTTAATTTCCTCACTGCCGCTGCACATACACCGCACAGTACAGCACAAATGGAAATTTCCAGATCAATCGCGACCAGGCTGTCGGTTGGCACCAAAGCTAGGCTGCACACAGCTAGCTGGCAGTGCGTAGTTAACCTGAAGTCCTATACAATGCATCTTACCTCAATATCTGCTCTAGTATCGCTGGCTACCCAGCTATATCGGGCACATAAATGCCGAACCACAGAGGCCAGCCAGCTATTGAGATGAAATGACATTAAATAGCATCTTGTTGAAATATCAGATTACACTTGCGCGATAGCTGAGGCCACAGAGCTGTCATCGCCGCAAAGAAACATGCGACGTCCCGGCCAGCGGCTGCATCAGAGCCACGAAGTCATCTCCAGGGGTGCCGGGCGATTCAGAGATCGCAGCGTCCACACGCATCGTCGTCGCTAACTCCAAACACTCCTACCCCACCTCCGCTATGCCGCCACGCACCTTCACCGTACTGCCAGCAGCCGCCCGGCCGTGCCGAATACAGGGCTCCATTGCAGCGGCGGTCCCCTGCTTGTTTACAGCAAGACCGGCGGCCATCCTCGGGCACTACCACTGACGCCAGTGAGGGGGGAGAGAAGGGGGAGAAGACAGGCGTAATTCAAGATGCATGTCTTTATACTGATTCAGTCAGAACGCTTATACATGCGACATTGTCCTATTATTATGCACACACATGTATTTTATTTCAAAGAAACTGATTGCTAGACTTCAAATAGTGACACTCAACAAAGGTTTTGCACCCCTACTAAAAATGGAGGATTCTGTCAGCTGTTTCCGTCATCTACAGTATCGCTTTTCCAAACGCAGAGATGAATAAGAAGTAATACAGACACCCCAATCCATTATATATATAAGAATTCTGGTACTGGTAAGACCACAGTCTTTAAAAGGTCTATGAAGAGTGACTTGAATGCATTGGGGAGATAATCATCCAAGTTTCCAATTGGATTGCATTGAAATATAAAAGTATTTTAATATATTTTGATTTAACTACAAAATGTGCACCTCTAATCATATCACGTAAACAACAAGTATGTGCCATAAATATACGACTAATATATATATATTATATATATATATATATATATAATTTTATTTCACTAATTTCATTTTAAAATAGGTGAAACTTGGTCATACACTGTGCATAAGAAGCTGCCAAAATGTATTACAAAACGAATAATAATAATAATAATAATAATAATAATAATAATAGTTAACAATAGTTAATAATAATAACAATTGTTAAAAGCATTAAAAAAATCTATATGTAAAAAATGCACCTCCCCCGGAACAGCAGGTGGCAGTAAAGCACTTCTGGTTGTTCAGAAACACATTTGCATCTGCGCCATAAAGGAAGAGTAGGGTTTGCTTCTCTCCTTCTTGCTCTAGACACCTGACTATGCGGGTGAAAGTTCAAGGGGGCGTATCGGCGAAAGATGGATGTCAATCAGGCGAAACAAGAGCATCTTCTTGCATTGAAAGGTATTTCTCTTTGGTAATCAACTGAATTTGGATTCAGTGTTTCTTCGGATCACCAAGGAATAAATACATGGCTATTAGCTTTATGCTAAAGGGCATGTTTCAAATGGACGCCTAGCTAAAGCACACTAGCATACAGCTAAACCAAAACACGATGATGGAAGGGAAATTTGAGAAAGGCACGCAATGTGATACTGCGTGGAAATTCAGATTTTCGTCTTTTTGTATTCTCTATAACGTTTTTCCTACAGTTTCATTGATTGATTGTTTAATATAAGAATAATCGTAGATTAAATTTGCACTAATTTGTCGTTATTGCATGTACCACCACAGAATACATTTGCAAGCAGATGTTTATTTATAGATAGCTCGCTGTGAAATGGAGAATTGCTTGTAAGATGTATGTTTGTAAGCCAAGTAAACCCATAATCGCATATTGTAACATTTTATATATATGATTTTTATGTAATTTGCAAAGTTTCGCTGCAGTTCTGTAGTTCCCCAACCCCCCGACCATGAATCGGCATTTTGAAAAAACCACATGTGCCACTCAAGCTTTTAATTTTAATGTAATTTCATATGTTTGTGGAAGGAGGTCAGTCCTTGACAGCATTTTCTGCAGCTGTCATTATGGGCAGATTGTTAATATTAACAAACACCCTAATAGTGCAGTATTCTAAAAACGCCAATATAGTAGTGAAATTGTTTTTTTATATTTACAATGTAGTGTATTCATTTTTTGTTGACCATAATAGAAAACCAGTATGAGTCTTTTCTAGCTGCAGTTTCGGATCTTGCCAAATTCTAGTGCTAGGCTGGCTCGTTCAACAACGGTGTACTTAAACTTTACGCCCATAAAACAACTATTTACATGCGCTGCATTTCAAGCACCAGAGAGAAGAAAATATAGTTTAAAATAAACTAAACATTTAACAAGTAATTTTACTAAGAAACACTATCGGTACTACTCCCAGCATGCTTTTTACCACCCAGAAGTTGCAGCGACTTACTTTAATGATAATTTGTGCTGACGTTATTCATGTTTTAACCCATATATCAACGAAACTCAATTACTAAAATTACACTCATTCAGAGAAATACAAATGTTCATCATAAGATGCACAATCTTAGTTGAAATATATTTAGTTATGTCTATTTTCAAATGGCTGTAAATAATCCATCACCGAATATTGTTGCACGAAAGGTAAGTTTTTAAGTATTTCTACGTATTATTACAGATATTTTAGGTTTGGTTGTACGATACTGTTTGCCTTTTATACAGTGTTTCTTTCGTAGTTTTTTACATAGGTGTTCTTGTGCCCTTGAGTCCAGTTTAGCGGCAGGTAACCTTTTGACGGAACAACTGAGTACCGTATTCATAGCCTTACTACAGTAACCAAATGCCCTTTTTTGCAGTGATGCGGCTAACTAAGCCAACGCTTTTCACCAACATGCCGGTGACGTGTGAGGACAGAGATCTTCCAGGTCCTTTAATTATTTTGTCTTTATCATTATCTTTATATGTAGTTTATCAAGAGTTCATTGCATAGTTTTCATGCATTTTATATTTGGTTGCATACTTAAGTGAATTTGTGAGAATTGCATTGTGCAGGTAATCATTTTAAAGAAGACAATCCTTTAATCTATAGATGTTCAGCCAGCGTATTAAGTGTAGTTTGCATAGATTTTCCTTGATCCTGCTCATCGCTCGTTGTTCTGCTATAACATGCAAATAATAAGCATTCACTTAAATATCACTCAGTTTGCAATAATTGCAAATAATACGCATTCACTTAGTCTACTGTGGAGTGAAATATGCCATAAAGAACAATAATTGTTTTTTATCGAAGAGTCCATGAAAGTTTCCTGAGATATACAGTACTGCGAAAAGTTGGTTTATATTAGTCTGTGTGATATGCATATGACAAACTTTGCTTGTGATTTCTTCATAGTTAATTAGTGTTATTTTACCACCTCTCAGTCAAATCACGTTTATAGAGTTGATCTGGCACAAGCCAGGTCCCATATTTAGTCCCTTGGTTGGAATGGTGATTAAGGTGTTTCCTTTCCGTCTTCCTGATACTCGGTAGACAGTAATATGATCATTGACCTGGTCACTGAAATTTAACATAAATCAAACTTCAACAAGATGCCACTGGGAAAGTTCACTATTTTATAATAGCTATTTTTCTATGGAAAATAAAAATTACATTATAAAACGTATTTTACACTGGCACAATTAATTTAGTCTCACTGGAAAAACTAATAGTGAGGAGAGAAAATGCCTTCTGAAGATATTAGCACCTTGCATTTATTCATTTATTTATTTCGTTTGTTATTTTAGGGTTCATGGTCTGTTTGTTCTATGCATTAAAATTACCCAGCGGTACTGGTGTCTAACGGATTGGCTGTCTGGTTCCCAGGTGACCTGTTCTGCCGGCTCATGAAGGAAGACCCGTCGACGGTTAAAGGAGCAGAGAGCCTCATGCTTGGGGAAATGCTCACGCTTCCTCAGAACTTTGGGTACCACCTGTCGTGTTTCTTTTCGCGCTGCAATTTCACATGTGGCTTCTGGTGGCTTTAAACAGGCCTCGACTGGCCCGGTGCCCCCTGTGCTGCACAGAGCTCACGTTACCCGAGAAATTTACATAGCTTGTCAGTCAGTCTATATATTACAGCTATTCAGTGTTCTCCGCGTGCGTGGCTTAGGACCAGGTTCTCTGCACCCTGTACGTGGCTTCATTCTGGGGGGGAAAAAAAAAATCATTTTCAGTTTCATTAAAGGTCATGCAAACTCTGCTCACTGAGCTACGTTCTAAAACTTATTATGGGTTGGGAAGGCGAAAACCTAGTGATGGCGATTGACGGAACGTCATTGCAAAAGGGAAACACAAGAAAATAAGATGATGGTTGGGCCATGGAGAGAGCTGCAGCATGTATGGGGTCTGACGTCAAACGCTGGGAAGTGTGATTGGGAATACAAGAGAAGGAGAAGCGAGTGACTTTGCTCATCATTTACTTCAGCACCAATGGAGAATGTGGTCATGGAGCCGAAGGCAGTCAGGATTGGGTCAGTTCATCAAGTTGTGATGATCTGCCACCATAGTTGCTCCTCCCCACCACAGTCCCCACTGGTTTTCCAGCCAGAGGTGGAAAGGTCAGGTTCAGAAAGTAAAAATCCAGAGGCAGATTTTTCTTCAACCAACCAGTTGAGCATAAAGAATCAGTCACAGGTTACTCAACAGGTTGGTTGAAGCAAAATCTGCGTCTGGATTTTTACTTTCTGAAAGTGAGCTTTCTACCTCTGTCTCCAGCATACTTGTGACAGTGGTCTTTTTTATCACCTTCAGATTGGAAACTACCTTTCTACCTCCCTGAGGTTTTGGATCTTTGTGTTCATACATTACTTTTTTGCACTCGCAGTAACATCTTCCTGGGTGAGACATTCTCCAGTTACATCAGCGTGCACAACGACAGCGCTCAGGTGGTCAAGGACATCCTGGTGAAGGTAAGTGACCTGGAAATCTGCTCACCATTCTTCTTACAGTGTTCTTTCATTGATTATTGGACATTGTCAGCATGTCAACACTTGAGATGGGTGGCTGTCGTCTTGCAGGCAGACCTACAGACCAGCTCTCAGCGCCTGAACCTCTCTGCATCTAACTCCGCTGTGGCAGAGCTCAAACCAGAATGCTGCATTGATGACGTCATCCACCACGAAGTCAAGGAGATTGGGACACACATGTATGCCCCTGTTTTTCTTTTACTTGTGTTTATTTCAGTTTGGTTTCTGTATAAACCAATGGAGTCAATGCATTCTGGGCCTGCCAGATAAGATTATCAGAAGGTTCTTTCTCTAAGAAGGTGGTCCATCTGTTTGGCAGGTAATGTTTGACTGTCCTGTTATTAATTGCCTTTGACTGCTCTAGACAAACTAGCCTGTATGTGTTATAACTGTTAATAAAGTTATGTGTGCAGTATTGTGCTTTGGTTTTTCCAACACTTCTACATCTGTTAGTTCTGTATGGCGGCTGTGTGGTGCCTTCACTGTGACGTCACACGTTACAGGCACGACGCTTGCGCGTTAATAGCACGTCCAGAAAGCCTCGCCGCATCTCTGCTAAGTCCTGTGCCCATGTTTGCTTCTTGCAGCCTGGTATGTGCTGTCAGCTATGCTACGCAGTCGGGGGAGAAACTCTACTTCAGGAAGTTCTTCAAGTTTCAGGTAAGTTTCATTCGCATGTACCTTTCTGCTTCGCCAGGAAGGGCCTTGGGACGGGCTTTGGACCTCACTCTCTAAACATTTAGCAGCTCTGTGGAGCAGAGGAAAGCAATTTGCACCGAGGCGCTAAGTCTGGCCACCTCTCAGTGGAGCCCCTAAGCCGTGCATTATGATCAAGGGCTCTTGAGTTTTCCTGCACTATTAGCTTTGGGTCTTGATCACGGCCATCGTAGTGAGGGTCCCGCTCACATGGAGAAAACGGCCTTCAGCCTGCAATCTCTCTTCAACCAGGTGCTCAAGCCACTCGACGTAAAGACCAAGTTCTACAATGCCGAGGTAGGTGGCCCGTATGTACATTACGATTACGAATTTAGCAGACGCTTTTGTCCCAAACGACATGCAAGTGAGGCAAATAGCACGATACAAACACGGGCTGTAAAGGATTCGCCTGGGCATAAGTGCGGCCAGGCTGAGCCTCCGGTGAACGCCCAGATATCTGCCAGCCTTTGTGTAAAGTATAAAGTAACGTTATTGCTGTATTTTACAGATAGGCGCAGGTTTCATCTCCTTTGGGCTGTACTAAGCTTTAAAAACAGTGCTTGGGCTGGATTAGTAGATAAATGGATGTGCTTCCCAAGCCATTACTGCAAAAGTCAGGATGTGATGTTAACTTTCCTACCTCCCACTATTGGGAAACAATAACTAAAAAACAAGAAACTTTCTGTATCTTTTTCCTACATGCTCATCCCACAGTATAAATATTTCACATATTAAATATCTCACAGTATTCCACTCATGATAAAGCTTAGAAAATAGATTAATCCATTAGTCTGAATGTCGAAGGTGCAAGTTTATTCCAGTGTCACTGTGAAGCGTGTAGGGTCTGAAAGGCGGTCGATGTTTCTCATAAGAGAAACATGATGGTGACAGTCTTGTTAACCTTATAGTTAGTGTATAGTTAAAGTCTTTTTTTTCTCTTCATGCTTTAACATAACCCAGCTATAACTA
>JAODKE010000125.1:1921224-1931940 GCA_026779605.1 Mormyrus hasselquistii
ACTATAAAGAGTGAAAACGGGGCCACTTTGTTTAATGGGTGTCTGTAATTTTGAAGCAGATCCCTTTCTGTGGGTCTGCGCTGCGCCGGCTTAGATGAGCGCGACGTGCTTGTCGTTTTGTTTGGCATGTAATCCCCATTTCTCTAATGTGTTCCTTTTGTTTTCCCCATTAGAGTGACCTCAGTTCTGTGGTAATTAGTTTTCATTTTCTTTGCCAAACCCTCTCGCTTTTTTTTTAATCTTTTGTTCCAGCACAACCTTCTCTTCAACGCCGATGATTCTGAACACAGGCGGTGGGAAGGGCGAGAGCTGGGGTGGGATAATGGAAAAGCATTTTGGGAGAACAGGACACTCATTGTGCCTTGTTGCCCTGACTTCCCCAGGCCCGGGGTAGCACTGACCATTATGCTTTTTCACTATTCTGCTCCTATTCTGTCCCCTATGGTCCTGGCTTGCTTCCTCTTGTTGATGCGCATCTCTGTTGGGACGTTCGTTTAGATTCTTGGGGACACACTTGGGGGATGTTTGGGGGGAGGGGGGACATCATTGTTGATGGCCTGGGGGTGTCAGTCAACCAATCAGGCGATGAAAATAATCACGATTCCTGCTTTCGAGTTTAATTCCAGGGATTCTAAATGTCTGACTAAATTATAGGCTACTATTTAAGAATTTATAAGCATGTATAGCTGGCCTGATTTTCATACCCGATTTTATTATGAATCAGCAGTCATCAGCAGTTATTTACTCATGGCTGTAATGCCATGTTTGTCTAGGAAAGATTATCTGTCGATTCTTAAAGCCATCAGTTTGCTAGTGACTGCATTGTGAAAAGCCAGGGATCCAGAATTGTGTCAATAACCCCAGCTATTCGGTCAAATTTCACTGTTGGTCCTTTGGCTAATTTCTGGTTTTGAATTGCAGGCATGAACTAATCACTACTTCTGTCACTTTTGATAAATTACTAATCCACGCTTCAGAGGTATGCTGAGCAGTCAATACGCGATTGGCTTTTAGAATCTACCTGTCTGACCTTGGGTTGTTTTTGGAGATTATGTGAAAACTGTAGTATTGTCGTATATTGCAGCTTTTGAATGCACTTAATCAGAAAGTCAAGCTTTAATGCAATATTGGAATTGGTCACCAGGACTGATTAGTTTTTACAACACACTTTAAGCTGACATTCATTTGCTTGATATGTATCCTGTAATGACTGAGACAGAAATGCTGAATGTCAACTATGTAGTTCTGAGTTTTTGACATATTTCATATTAGTGATTTTTAAAGTGTGAATTACAATTGATGTGGTGATTTAGAAACTAAAAATGATGATAATTAGTAGTAACAACCCAAGGTGCTACCAAATTTACTTTGACAGACAAATTGTATGTTTATGGCTTTTTGATTGCTATCATAAAATTATGTGCAGATGATTGTACTGCCCAGTATACCTTTTATTACTGTTCTTGTTACTGTTTTGTTTAAAATATTTTGGGAGTTGGCCTACCAGGCAACTGATCCTATGCCCTGTCCTACAGACAGATGAAGTCTTCCTGGAGGCTCAGATCCAGAACATCACCACCTCTCCCATGTTCATGGAGAAGGTGTCTCTGGAGCCCTCGTTGATGTACAACGTCACAGAGCTGAACACTGTGACAGCAGGGGACTCTGGGTAGATGACTAACCCTCCCAGCCTCCACTCTTGCTGCATTCCACTCGCTGTCTACTGTGATTTGTTTTCGATTTATCAACGGGACTTAATCCCCATCTCCAATAAAAAATTTTCACACGAGCCGTTCTTAGCGATAACGCCATATCATCCATGACTGCTGCGCACAGGATTAGGCTTCTGATCCGAGTTGTGGTCATGATCAGAGGGCTTTCTAATATGGTTTAATCATTGTACTGTGTATTATATTGTGTTTTTTTTTTTTTTTTATTTAAACGCTCAGTGAATCGACCTTTGGCAAGATGTCCTACCTGCAACCCATGGACACTCGCCAGTACCTGTACTGCCTGAAGCCGAAGCCAGAATTTGCGGAGAAGGCTGGCGTGATTAAGGGTGTGACGGTGATCGGCAAGCTGGACATCGTGTGGAAGACCAACCTGGGAGAGCGGGGCCGGCTGCAGACCAGCCAGCTTCAGAGAATGGTACACCGAATGCAGAAGACTCCATGCACACTAGCATGCTCATCCTGGCTCAGTGTGTGCTGACAAGGATGGCCCACTGTTCTTTGTTCCTTCTGAAGGCTCCTGGTTATGGAGATGTAAGGCTTTCCCTTGAGCTGATCCCGGACACAGTTAATCTAGAGGAGCCCTTTGACATCACGTGTAAAATCACCAACTGCAGGTAATGGCACATGGGTCTCCCCATTAACGACGGGGCAGTAACCGCGGATGTTCGACCATACCTTGAAAGACCTCATGCTCCTATCTCCCATCCCCAGCAGTGAAAGGACCATGGATCTGGTGCTGGAGATGTGCAACACCAGCTCCATCCACTGGTGTGGCGTCTCGGGGAGGCAGCTGGGCAAATTGAGCCCCAGCTCCTCGCTCTACCTCCCTCTGAAACTCTTATCTTCTGTCCAAGGCCTCCAGGCAAGTCGCTGCGGGGAAAGAGATCAAGCCTCAGCCGGGCACAGCAACCATGCGCCGTTTGGTTGGAGGGCCTCACCCTGGCCACGCTCCCTCTCATCACGGCTGACAGTGTAACCTCCTGGTTATGTGGTGTAGTGGGCTAAGCCTGTGTGCCTGTAATCACAAGGTTGCAGGTTCAAACCCAGCCTCAGCATGTCAGCGGGTCCTTGAGCAAGACCCTTAACCCCCAGCTCCCTGGGTGCCCCAACAGGTGGCTGCCCTTCGCAGACAGCTTGCTCTACAAAGAGCAAATTGAGGGAGGTGTAAAAAGAATTTCCCCACGGGGATCAATAAAGTTGTATTTACTATTGAAATTACTATTACTATTATAGACACTTTGGCATGGGAATCTGTGTTTAGTCAAACCCATATATAAGCTACGACTTGATTCATAGCCAAATGAGTAGTGGAGTGGGGTGTGTTTATGCAGTCAGTCGGTTCATTTCCCTGTGATGTTTTTCAGAGTATATCGGGACTGAGGCTCACAGACACTTTCCTGAAAAGGACGTATGAATATGATGACATCGCACAGGTCTGCGTGGTGTGTCCGTTTACCGGACCAGACAGCTAGGCCCCCTCCCAACGTGTGGCACTGCGCACCCCAAAGGACCAACTGTGGAACTCTCTGCACTCTCCCTCCTGCCTTTCGATCACCTTGTTTTAAGATGTAGAATGTTTTAATTGTCAAAAAATATTTTATCTGTAAAATATCTGAATAAAGTCTTAACGATAATTCTAGTTTGTAATGACTGTCCACTCACAACCTTTCTAGTAATGAACAGCTTATGTGCTAGTTTTGATGCATGACATCTCTATACTCTGAAGTAACTACCGAGATCATTGGAGTTGGGGTTCACTCTCGCTGCTGCCTATGCTCAGAGAAGCGACTGTGTTTTGGTTTCTGATGACTCGCTCCTGTTCGGTCAAGGGCGCTTACAGAGGACCAGTATTAGCATTAGTGATGACCGATGCTATGCACATATGGTATGTGCTTTTAACACACTATAGTGCCAGAAAAGAGTGGTCATTTAAACGTTTAGCAGTGTGTTAGGCCATGATTTTTAGCTTACCGGGCATAAACCGGTTAATGAGAAGGTGACCCAGAAACCTTTAGTCGGCATGGCTTTGCAGAAGAGAGAAACTGTTGCCACGGTGACAGGAGGTTTCATTCTTGCCTGGTGACAGCAGGCAATGAGTAACGACACGTCAGACCCCATCGGTTTGAAGTTAGCTTTATTAACATCACGTAACATACCAGTTCAGACAATGCATAATGTGGTACTCTCCCATTTCCTGCACATGCCACCCCGAGCTCCCTCAGCGTCCGCGCAAATTTAACGTCATTGCGGGAACATGCAAACTGAAGTAGTAACTTATCAGGGTCGTTATCATTACATCGGGGGATAAAATGGTATAAAAACGTACCAAGATTGGTCTGAAATTGGTGCGACTTTGGCAATGCAGATTTCACCTTAATCGTCATGTACTGATTTGAGCACAGTGCAAAACTGAAGTTTTAATCTTCAGGGGGTATCGCATATCTCCGGATGCAGTGAATAATTTGCATTCTCATATTTCAACATGAAATTAAATACTTGCATGTTGGGTAACAGAACCTTCAGGGGCACTGGGTAAAACCACCCATTCAAAGGTACAACTTTTAATCAAAATATACATCAATATCAGATATATTTATGGTCCTCCCATCCAACTTGCGCTTTCCCTAAAATAATATAGGAAGTAATATACAGAAATCTTATCAAATCCACTGCTACGTGGAACAAAAGTGCGATTGTTAACCCTGCTGTTATATGCTACTTACAGCTACAGTGCTGATAGCAGACAGAAGAAGCACGTAGACTGTACATGGGAACACATACAGGACCGGTCTGAGCGTTACCGGGGTGACATACGGAGGCGGGCCTTCTCTGTGGATGTAGGTGGGATTTTCACGATGCGTTAGGTGACGGTGTGCGATGGCATTCTCGGAGCAGTAGTGTCACAGTGAAGTGCCGCCCCCCCCCCGTCACGTTCTCCCAGTACTGCCGATGGTCTGGGGTTAAAGGAATGGATGTAGAGAGTGCGGCCGTGTTGGTCCTGGTGCTGCACCTGGTGACAGTAAAACGGCGACACGAACCTGCAGCACTTACATGTGGTGTTTGGGCACTACAATTCATACGTAGGGTATGTCTTTCATACAGGCAGCATGGTGGGCTGATGCTTCCAGGGTTACGAGTTCGAATCCCGCTATATGTGTGTCATTAGCATGTTCTTCCCATGTTTATGTTGCCTTCCTGTCATGGACCAATAACATGCAGCTTAACTGAATCGTCACCTTAAATAGTGCTTTCCCACTGTCGCCAAGAACCGAGCTGAATCTAACACAACATGGCAATTCTCACAGTGAGGCTGCACACATTAAATCATCATGCACACAATTTGAACAGTAAATAAGCACCTCAATGGTTTAACGTTATTGTCACTCTCCGAACTCTGCAACGCCTTTACCGTGTCAAACGTTTCCATGTTGTATGTCTTTGCCTTGTAATGAACTGACCTTGGTACTATGGATCCTGGGACGGGCTCGAGGCTCAATGTGACCTTTTATTTAATAGGTTATGGAAGATGGAGGGTACGTATGGTACAGGCTATCAGCCAGTATTTGCATTATACCTGTTTCTGTGCACACGGTCCTGGGATGAGTTAGCATAAGCTGTGGGCTGGGATGAGTTAGCATTAGCTGTAGGGCGAGATGATTTAGCGTAAGCCACGGGCTAGGATGAGTTAACATGAGCTGCAGGCTAGAATTGGTTAACATTAACTATAAACTGGGATGAGTTAGCATTAGCTGTAGGGCGAGATGATTTAGCGTAAGCCACGGGCTAGGATGAGTTAACATGAGCTGCAGGCTAGAATTGGTTAACATTAACTATAAACTGGGATGAGTTAGCATTAGCCTAAGGCCCATTAGCAGCTCAGGGGCCCAGTTTCACACTTACCTTCGTGGATCAAGAGTGCTCCTCGGCACTGCCGCTGAAGGACCGGCTCCGGATGTGGTTCCTCAGCTGCTCGATCAGCTCAGGGTTCTGCTGCTGGATCTGCTGAGCAAACTGCTGACCACTGAAAGCAATGGCACACTTTGTTTAAGCCCTATTCTGTCAAGGTCTCCGTGATCCGTAACTCCTGCCCCCCCGTGTAGTACTCACGCTTCAATGAGGCTGGAAATGTCTGACATGCCACCCACCCCGGCGGCTGGCCCCCCCACCGCGTTGGACATCATTCCTGACATGCTGTCCATGGAAAAGAATGACAGTCAGTGAAAGGCCCTTAGTCTCCCATGAAAATACAATCATAGGTCAACACATCAACATCACTAGACAAAAAGAAAAAATGACACTATATGGACAAAAGTACTGGGACACCTGGCCATTTCACTTAAAGGAAATTTTATGACGTCCCAATTCTACATGTAAATCCAATAGGAAGTTGCTCCTTTACAGCTATAACAGCTGCCATTCTTCTGGGAAAATGTTCAAGATTTTGGAGTGGGTCTGTTGGAATTTTTGCCCATTCATCCAGAACCATCCATTTGTGAGGTCAGGCACTGATATTGGAAATGAAGGCCTGGCTGCCAATCTCCACTCTAGTTAATCCTAAAGGTGTTCGATGGGGTTGAGGTCAGGGCTCTGTGCAGGTCAGTCAAGTTCTTCCACACCAAACTCACTCCACCATGTCTTTATGGACCTTGCTTTGTGCACTGGTGTACAGTCATGCTGGAGCAGAAAAGGGCCTTCCCCAAACTGTTTCAACAAAGTTGGATGCATTGAATTATGCTGAAGCATTAAGAGTTCCTGTAAAATAATCCCAAACCAATATCCCTCCTCCACCAAACTATATTCGGCACAATGCAGTCAGTCTGGTAATGTTCTCCTGGCATCTGCCAAACCCAGACTCGTCTCCAGAGCCCAGTGGCAGCATGTTTTACACCACTCCATTTGACACTTGCCATTGCGTGTGGTGATGTTAGGATTGCATTCAGCTTCTCAGCCATAGAAGCCCATCCCATGAAGCTCCCAGTACAGTCTTTGTGTTGGGGTTAATGCCAGAGGAAGTTTGGAATTCTGCAGTTAGTGAATGAACAAAGCTTTGGCAACTTTTGTGCACTATGCGTGACTGATCCTGCTCTGTCTTTATGTGGTTTGTCACTTGTGTGGCTGAGTTTTAGTTGTATCTAAACGCTTTCACTTTGCGAGAACATGACTTACAGTTAACCGTGGAAGAAACTGAAACTGAAAAGGTGGCATCCTATCACAGAACCAGACTTGAATTCACTGAGCTCTTTAGAACGACCCATTCTTTACAAATGTTGATAAACCTGACTGTGTTTGATTTTATATACCTGTATCAATGGGTCTGAATGAAACACCTGAATTCAATGATTAAGCTGTGCCCCAATACTTTTGTCCATATGATGTAGATTAAAGCTACGAATGACTGCCGATGTGCGCAGACTCCCACAGCTTAACCAGAATCTGAATCGGGTTTATTGGCACGCACAAAGAATTTGTTAACAGCATTTTTTTCTTCTTCGAGATGTGCTAGTCGTGCGGCAAGAAGGCTGCATACTCACAGCTGCTGCACCTGCTGGTTCTGCATCACGCTGGCGGCCTAAAAACAAGGATGGGAAATATCGGCTGCATAACATTCTGAGCCGGAACTGTGAACGAGCCATCAAAATAACAGCTCAGGATAACAAGACATGCAGCTACTCCTGTCCTCTGCTCTTGTCATGCATATTGTCCTGATGTGCAAAGCCTGCACTTCCAGCAGCAGCCAAGAAAGGGGAATAAAATCGGGAAAACCAGAGTGTTTCCTGTTAGCTTTTCTGACTGCCGCACCAGCTATTCCAGGCTGGATTCCACACTAGCTCAGCCAGTCAAAAGGTCAGTTTGGAGTGTATTCCTGAGCAAAACCATAAACAAAGTATGGTAACAAGGCATTTAAGAACAGGCGATTAGCCTGGCTGCCTGGGACTCACCATGCTGATGAAGGCAGGGTTATTGATGAGACTGGCCATGTCGAAACCCAATCCAGTGGCAGTCTGGAAAGTCAAATTAGAAAATCACAGTTCACGCACCATCCCATGGTGGTATTCACCACCTGTAAAATGACTCACAGAGAAACGCTAATAAACGTGGACATTTGCTGGATCTGTTGATACATTACCTTCTTCCCCCCTAAGAGTGCATCTTCAAGAATTTTAAATGTATTAGTGGTACAGTTGCCCACCCCACAACCATCAATCTTCTGACTACTTATCGTGAAGGGGCCTTGATTGTACCCTACGCGGAGTAGGGCATGTGGATGATGCTCATCCATCACAGGACACACAGACACAGGCTGAGGACAATTTAGAGATGCCTGTTAGCTCGCTGCATGTTTTTGGGCCGTTGGGGGCGGGGGACTTAAACAGACCCCCCCCCTTTGAGCCATGCTACCTCCATGTCCATTTGGTGATGCATTTATTAATAGTTTCAATCAAGTCTCTTACTGTACATTGCAGTACCTGCGATTATATCCACAGTGCCCAAATCCCCCACTACTATGTAGGATTTCCGTACCCTCTGACACCAGAGTGGGGTGATGTTTTAGGCCTATGATAGGAAGGTTTGAATCCTATGGGCAGCAAAGTAGCCACATCTCCATTGAACAAGGCCATTAACCCCCAAAAATGCTACAGAGCAACTGATGAATGACCTCAGGCTTGGCTCACACCTATTCACATGTGAGTCTCTGTCTCAAAGTGAGACATGTGAAGACTGAAGCGTTCCTCTGCACTGGTACAAATGGCAGCCAAAGCATCATTTCACATCATGTCACGCCACTTACAGGGCTGGAGGCCTCCTTCTGCTTCTGCTCTGCGATCTTCAGATTGGACTTGTAGGTGTCATTCTCCGGGTCCAGCACGAGAGCCTTCTTAAAGTATCCGATGGCTTCTGGGTACTTATGCTTGGCAGTCAGGGCCAGCCTGGAGCATCGAGAGAGTCACGCTGAAGGTTTTTCACCCTACTAAGACCCAGCCCACTCATCTGAATCGCATTAATTAAGCAATCCGCCAATGTTTAACTTATGTAACATTCATTCTTCTTAGTGAAAAAAGACGAGACGTCTTGGTTCGGCGCCATCCACTGGTGGGTGGATTTTATGCGGCGTTAATGTGTCTACAAGGCCACATAAATTGCTCTGATTTATTGTAAAGCCGCTCATTCACATGCTAATTCCCCTATCCAACATAGACAAGCTCCTTGTTAATCACGAGGCCTGTCCACACCTATCCCCCGGGGCTGGATTTATTATTATTTTTGGCATCATTAAAGAAATAAAAAAATGAAATCTATAGCTATATAGTCTGGGAGCAAGCAGCGGCACTTGTATGCTGCTGAATAGTAATTGTTCTCTGAATCGGATTTTATATTTCCTATTACATCTCAGTAACAGACAAACACTCTGGTCATGGGGCTAAAATAAACTTGTCCAATTTTTTAAATGATTGAATTCATATAAACAAATTAATCACTGAGACGGCTGCCTGATATCATAAGTCTCCATTACTCTGGCTGGCCGGTCACCCGACGGCGACAGCTTTCAGGAAACCCAAGAAAACAGACTCTCCTGCCAAACTGAGGGTTCCCTTTCCAAAGCTGTCAGGTGCATTTTAACACGACGTCAAAAACCAAACGACGACAAACCGGCGTGAGACTTCGGCAGTGTCAGGCTTCCCGAAGTTCCTTAAATCAGGGAATCCCAAATGGAAACAGGCAGAGCTAGGGACGCTAATATGAGAATTCCACATTTTCACAAAGATTTTACGATATTTTACTGCACGCTGCTACTGCTCATGGAAGTCCCGGGCTGAAAAACTTGCATGTGTTCCTATAACTCAACTCAAAGGTTATGGATTCAAATCCCAAGGAGCTTATGTAAATTAAAACCCTTCTCTCTACTATAACTCGCTTTGGTAAAAGTGTTAAACGTAAAATCCCTGCTGTAGATAACGGTACAGCAATTTCAGCAATACCAACTAATGACGAGCAACAAAAGTAATTTGTCTGTTGCTAGGTTGAGTATTCAGAGTGGAAGTCATCCTTCCATTTGTCCATATTCAGGAAGCCCTTATTCAGTCAATCTTCTGCCTCCCCGGACCTGATCCTCTCCACCTTCCCAGAATCAAGGCTGACTCACCCCATGCGTCCGTAGGCTTTGCTGTAGGCAGGGTCGATCCTAATTGCTCTCTCGCAATCAACAGTGGCCTCTGTGTAGTTACCCAGCTTGCTGTGCGCGGCGGCCCTGCAGAGATTACAGAGCAGTGGCATGCATGAGGCCGCGAGGCCCCAGCACATCAACGGCCTCCAAGAGGCACCCTCAGCTCCGCCGCCGCCGCGCTCTCACACCTGTTACAGTAGTACACGGCATTCCTCAGGTCCAGGTCGATGGCCTTTGTGTAACATTCCACTGCCGAAGTGTAGTTCTCCTCCTTCATGTGGTTGTTTCCTAAAACGCATATTCAAGTCAGCGAGACGCGCGACGCCTACGGCATCACCACTGCCCGCAACAGTAACAATGGCATTCTCCATGCTGGAAACCTGATGTCTGTAAGGGCAGTCGTGTGAATCTATTTCACCTTCTCAGAAGTCGCCTCTTGATGGTTTATTCAAAATATCAAAAAATTGTCTTCAAGAGCTGCAAATACCTTCATTTTTCAGTTGTTCTGCCCTCTCTGTGTCTTCTGGCGACGGAGAAATATCAGGTATGGACACATTGTCATTCTAAAAAGAATATAGAGAAATGACTGTACAGGCGGTCGCTACACTGAAGCTCATACATATGGTACACTGTGTATAATCGTATATTTCAACACATACTGATGAAAATCAGGATGTGGCCACGTCAGCAAGCATGCTATTGCTAAATGAAGGCTCACTGAGACACAGGCAGAGTTAAGGCTAAGCTAAGGCTCACTGAGACACAGGCAGAGTTAAGGCTAAGCTAAGGCTCACTGAGACACAGGCAGAGTTAAGGCTA
>JAODKE010000125.1:1934385-1946520 GCA_026779605.1 Mormyrus hasselquistii
GAACATGCAAACTCCACACACATGTAACCCAGGTGGAGACTCAAACCTGGGCCCCAGAGGTGTGAGGCAACAGTGCTAACCACTGCACCACCATGCTGCCCCCGTTGATGGAATAACATTTTCAGCTAAATCAATTGATTTTGTGAAGCTCCTCAACTCATGTTATTTTTTCCTTTAAAGGAGGGGAAGTACTGCAGGTTTTTTTCCGACATGAAAGTTGCAGGCATGGTTTTAAAGCGAATGGGAAAGAGTGCGGAACTGAGGTATTTGCCTCTGATAATTAAATACCTATTTTTAAGTTAAAAGGTTCTGCCTTAAATTTACCACAAGTTACTCCCCATATTTAATTCAATTCAATTCAAGTCAATTCAATTAATTTTTATATAGCACCTTTGACATGAGCGGCCACAAGGGCATGAGGCTGAGGATGAGCATGAGGGTTTTAAAGTAAAACCTGAGACACAAGCATTTGATCTGACTTGTTCTGGGTCTTTTCATGTCTTACACTCAACTCCTGATCAAGTATGCATCTCCAATCTTGCATCAGCAAACTAATGGACAAAGAAAAGTCATCTTAAAAAGGGAAAATTCTGAGACTACAATCATTCTAATTCTATCTTTTAAGCTGCCCCCCCAGCATCTTCTTACACTTTTTTTTCTCTGATTTTATCCTCCATCCAAGGCAACAGATAGCAATAAAGAGAGACCAATTCACTACGACTCTTTCTGTCACATGGTTATTATGCTGACTGCACAAACTAAGTGTTCCAGAGTGGTTCTGTAAGCCAGGACTGGAGTGAGGATGGAATGTCTCCAATGAGGTTCCGGCAGAGGAGAGGACAGGCACATAAGGATATCGAAGCCATAAGGTGTCGCGCACCATGAACAAGCACCCCTTTCCTTACATGCAGTACTAGCTGGATGTCACAGTAAACACTGTGGAACAAGCAAGACAAGAAGCTCCCCTTCGTTAGCCCTACACATTTTGCTGAGTTTCTGCTAGCAGAGAACCACAGTGCCTGTTCTAGTACTGGGAGAAGGCCAGGGCCCATCTAGGGCCAGGTTTCCTGTCTCCCCTCATCCACCCAGATATTTCAAAAACTAAATAAATAGCGAGCAGGGTCAGGTGATCCTAGCTAGCTAGCTGGTTAGCAAAACATGCTGCTTCAGCATCTCCTATATTAGGAATGCCTTTATTTAATATTTAACGTAGTGACTGTTGGTGGCCAACAGGAGGTCCCACACATATGTATGGTTTGAATGGTGGTAAAAACCACCACTGTATTTTGATAGAAAGTCCCCCCCTTCCCCCCATTAGCTACAGTTAGGGTACAGTAGCTATCACAACCCTTCTTTTTCCCCTTAGAGCAGTCATGGGACAGCACCCTCCACCATGCAATAAACCAGGCAATAAAACTAGACTGGCCGTGTCTAAATGGCGAATCACCATCCCTCTCTTTGCAAAAGTTTTGTTCCCTCCTAGACATTCCACATTGATGCTCAACAAAAGCATGGCCTGTCTGGGGGTCCCCGAGGGCCAGCTCGAGAAACACTGCATTAACTTATGTGTTACTATTCATCAACAGCATTCCAGTGATCTCTAGTTAATCGCACGCCCATTGCAACAGAGACATAGTGTCCCCTCTTATAATGAAGATAACCTTCAACCTTCAACTTCAACTGGATTTCTTTAAGGTCATTAAGCCAGAGTCTGCAAAGGCATCTATTTGTGTTTGTCATTGTTCTTCACACTCAACCAGAAAACAAGCTCAACATTTCAGCGTAAACTATTGCAGACACCTTTTCCTATACACTCATTCTCAAACTGTATCTGAAAAGCACAATTTTACACATAACAAATTGTATAATATTTATATATAGTGTATAAAAGTGTTTTCTACCCACAGACCAGGTCTGACAAAAAGATGAGGAAGATACCCTCTAAATATTTTGACGCTGGCTGTTTCAGAATCATCCAATCATATTCTTCCTCCATGATGCTTAGCAACATAGAGCAGTTGAGTCGAGTTCAGTACAGCAGAAGCTGGTCTATGCATATTCGCTTCTTTTCAGTCACATGGATCTAAGACTCGTGATCAGATTCTGGGAATACAGGCTGCCAGAACACAGGAGTAAAACTGATGCATTATCTGACATCCTGTATTGATGAGCTGCTGGATTGATGAGGTAAAATTTGCTTTTAAGGTCATTAGCAGATTATCTTATCTCCAAATCCAAAAAAGAGGTACTTTCCACTCTGTTTGCATCACACCAATTTTTCCACTCTCCCTTCCAGTTGACGTGAGGCTACGGCCACACCGCAGTGTTCGATGGACTCCCCTGACCTCATTACGGCCATGCTGTGGCTTATCACAGTGATGCTAATTCAGTAATGATTGACTGTACCATTTCCTATATCTGAGAGCTTTTCCTGAAACTGCTGCCATGAGCAAACCGCAGAAAGTGGATTACTGAGTGGGGTGAAGCTCAAAATCCGGGGTTCGTTCTGGGCTATTCGCAGGCATATCTCATATCAGCAAGAGAGCGGCAACTGCTGACAGGCCCCAAAAGTAGGTGAGATCATTTCTATTGCTGGTCAGTTACTACAGGAGATTCAGGATTTTGTAATCCCTGACTATCTCCCCTGCTGTTCTCAAACTGAAGGGGGAGAGGAGGCAGCCATCAGTTCTCAAACTGAAGGGGGAGAGGAGGCAGCCATCAGTAATATGAATATAACCCCAATGTGTTAAAGAAACAGTCCTCAGCTGCTTGCAGTGAGAAACATAATGGATTTTGCTTGTACACCATCCTCACACATCAGATTCCTATGACTTTAAAGCCAATTGAAGACCATGTATATAACAGTAAGCTGTTAAATACTCTTGTTAAACACTGTTGAGCATTTGCACATTTTATTCATGCCCTGTGTTCATTCATGGTAAATTCATTTATCAATGGGCCTCAACTACACAAAAAAAGCTGTGACAGATTCTTTTTCAACATGTCATTTCGGAGAATGTGGAACCCCAAGCTTTCTAAATGCAAAACCAGTCCGAGGGACCAAATCATCATTTTTCAAAATTCAAATACATCATAGACCAGATAGACAACTAATTCACATGAATGCATATGAAAGAGTTGACGTACATTAAATTAATGATAGATATTGATGTCAAGCAGCAAATGTACCTCTTGTGCTACTCATAAACTGAACAGTATCAATTGTTAAGGGTGCTGTTATCCGACTTAACATTACACATTTGATACTTTTATAAAAAAAAAACAGTAATAAACTACAACTTTAGTAAATCATAATAATAAACTACACACATCACAAAACAGAAATCTATATAAAACAGCGAGAACACTTCATAATCGAGGTAAATCTGATCTGCGTTTTTGTTACAGATGAATCTCCTGTCACAGTTGACATGAGGAACTGTGTGAGGAAAGAGACGGTTCACAATGATGCTTGGAGAACCAGTGATATTGACACGCACCTCGCTGGTGCCCAGTTAAACAACACCACCCCCCCCCCCACACACACACACACACACACACACACACACCCATGATCCGTGATGTCATCTCGGCAAAAATCACCAAAGCTTAAAAAAAAAGGATCCACGCCAAATGCAATTGCTAAAATAAACGCGTATAATTTTCATTTGCACATGCACGGGGATGCAAAGCACGCACAATTACGTAACTCGCATTAAAGGTGCCCGTAACGATTCTCGGCTGCTACCTAGTCTTGCACAGTCCACCCAAGCATGGCCGTAAGTCTTTCACGCCGATGGTAAAAACATGCTCGAAAACGAACTTTACCTGTCATTCCCCGATCCTCCAAGCATCATTGCGTATGTCGGCTATGCATTTGCACCTAAGGATGCTCTTACCGCCCCCACCCACCTACCTGAGAAAAACCTCCAGCGGTCCCAACGACGCAGTCATGCGAGCTCTTGCAGACCGAGAACCCAGCGCATGCGCACTAGCGCAGGAAGTGGATCGGCTGGATCATAGTCCGCGGCTGTCAAGTCGAGCGCGGGCGCGGACTGGGCTTCTGCGGCACGCGCATGTTCCCTGTGCGGCATGCATCGCTTTCGCTGTATGCTTCACTGTGGAGCCGTTTGCAGGTATTTCTACGGATGTGTTTTACTGCGCACTTTTTTCCATGTGATCTGTGTCCGGTGCCATATGTGTGAGTGAAGCACTAAAATTAACCTGCGGAATGAAACATGCCTGACGGTGTTTACAGACATAAACAGTTTTTCATAAAACTAGGTAACTGTGGGAGCACGCCAAATGAAAATAACTTAAGTGCTGATTTTTCTAAATTATTGGATAGATTGACACTTGCTTGCAACTGATAGGTCTACAAACATACTCATTAAAACGGCTATAAAATTGCATACTATCCGCTGATCAAGTTACATCAAGTTAACCTCTCCTGATAGTTGCACACTCATGGAAAAAACAGCTGTGTAGTTGGGGGCAGTGTACAGCTGATAAGGCTTCAGTAGGTTGAGTTTCAAGACTCCGGCTATAACCTTGAAATTTTTTATTCTTGTTTATGCAAGAAATAAATATGTGTTCGAAATGTGAGGTAAGGACTATTACACTAATCGATTTGTGGGTTTTAAATGATTTACCAAAAAAGAAAAGATTAATAAATTATGGATAATAAGCGCAGTTATGGTAGCCGACCATTTAAGTTCTGATGCTTGGTTAATCTGCATGTCTTGCATAGATTTTAAAATGCTTCTTTTGTAAACTTTAATTGCTACACATGGATTCTTTCAAAACGTGAAACGCAGTCTCTACTGCTTGTCAGTGCCAACACAGACACAGTTCCCCGTCAGGCCTCGTTAATCTCGCAAATTATGCAACATACCAACACCGATAAGAGGAACTCTAGATAATGCCGAGAAGCTGTGGATTCGTACGTACGTCTTATGTATAGCCACAGTTGCATGTTTTTTTTAATAACCTAAATATAGATATGGAATCTAAATTCACTTGTGCCATGCCAAGTTTTCTGTTTTTGTGATTAATTAAAAACGTTCCGTGTAATATATCTGATCCAATACATTGGAAATCAGTTACTAATTTAATATTACATTTAAGATATTCTTAAGCATCGAACAGCTAAAAACACATAGGTTGTGCATATTAAACCTACAATAAAGCTGGTGTCCACCATTCCAGTATTTTTTCATGCTGTATGACACGTATCCAGTGCAAAGTTTAATTAAAGCAGGGTTGCCCTTACTGGGGAGAATTTCAAAAATGTATAGATTATCAGCATTGTAAATGCCACTGATTTCAAATAAATTTATATCTACGCATAAAGCAGCAGTGCATGTTTGTTAGTTTTCTAAGATTTTCCCAGTAGTGAAGCCATGCCGCTGGATTACGGCATGGAGGATGTGTCATCCGTGACAGGACCCTGTCGATGCCAGCAGTAAGGAAGCTGCTGGGCGGCCATCTTAGGCTGAGGCTCTCGCTTCTGCTTAAAGGGGGATTGTGTCAGTAGGCTGCTGTCAGGTGCAGCACAGTGCTCCACACACCTCATTGAGCTGCCTTAGCATGCTGTTTTATATCCAGTGATCTAGGATAAGTGGCTAGAGAATTGATATTCAGTTGTAAGGTCATAATGGATATCGATCTCGATGGCATGTTGTGAAGTACACCACAGGCTGTAAACGAGTGAGTTTACAAGATTAGTGTTTGCATAGATTGTAGTGCTTCTTAGGAGTCACATTTCACAGGCATTTTGCCTAATACTTTACTGGCACATTGCTGGAGTGCTTAGAATATCTCCTCACACTCAAATTCTCACCCGTAATAGAGGCGGCTATGAATCACCGTCCTTATACCCGATTCAAATTTCAGAGGCTTTCCTGCTAGACCGCAATTGAGGATGACCCTTCAGGACAGGCCTGTGGCGTCCGGTCAAGATCGCTCCCTGTCTACTCATGGGCAGAATGAACTGCGGTGGGACCTTATGCCCGATCAGATTAAATGCAGAACAGACAAGCTGATTCAGAAAATCACACAGATGTATGACAACGTGGGTGCGCTGGACCTAGATGAGGTGACTTTCGAAAATACTTTAAAACCCTTGGCTGATGCCAAGCTGGAATACGCAGGTAAGTGATACTCTATCAGTCCCCAAGGAGTAATTCACTCTTGCCATCTTCGCCTGCCCCATCTTCTTCTTCATGAGACACATACAGGTGAGAGCAAGCATGGGGGTGACAGTTCAGGGTCGTCCAGCATGCAACGCCCCTGGAGCTGGGGGTTACGGCCTTTGATCAAGGGCCCACAGACATGTGACTATTCTACCAAGGCCAGGGCTCAGATTGGCACCCTTACAATCAGAGGCTTAGCCCGCTGAGCCACATGCCACCATGTAATTGAGAAGATGTTTCTACTTGCCATTTGTGCCTTTCTGCATATCCTATCCCATGTTTCTTTGAGACTTACACCCACACAGAGGTGAGACTAAAGAGTCAGAGCACGGGTTTAGCTATTTATCCAGCGCCTCTGAACCATTTTGGGGGAACCTAACCCACTGAGCCAAACATCACCTCCCGAGGAAGCCAGCGAGTCAGTAACACCAGCCCAGCGCTCGCCATACTTCTATGTCATCATCCTGTTTTATACCCACGATGCTTTGCAGCTTCCAGGCATGTCCTGGATTTCCCTCAGTATGTCTCGCCGTGCCGGGAAGTACGTCATGCCAGCACGGAGGCAGACAGGAAACTGTCCGACTTTGACGTGGAGCTGAGCATGAGGGAGGATATCTTCCAGAGGGTCCTCGCTTTGCAGGTATGGGAGGGTGGAGGAGCAAATTCATTTGATGTCTGTTAAGTTGGTGTTAACTTATAAGGCTTCATTTTGCACTTCAGCTCATGCATTCATAGCATTATTAATTTGACAAATCCCATTCAAAATGAGATCAACTGGTATCCCAGCCCCCCAAGTAACATCAAGTAACTACTGTAATAATCACCCTGCAAGCTGCTTGCTTACTGTAACAATTACAAAGGCAGCTTGAGAAGGGCCAGTTATGTAAGCAGTACAATGAAGTTACTGTTCTGTGGTCTGCTGTGTCCTCTGTCTGCTTACAGGCTACCAGCCATTGATTTCACTGAACAATAAAGTAAAGACCGCTTTTGTATTGCGTCGTTAAGGGGGAAAAAACGGCTTTTTTAATTTCAGAAACTTGAACGTTTAAAATGTTAAAAGCTTTTCCGGGCCTGAATTTACAGTGAATTTGCGTTGGTGGTCTTTAGCTTGTATTGTCATGTAATACAATACAGCATTTAGAAAATTTCCAGCCGTTGCCCCCCCCCCATTTCCTCTGCTGCCTGCACTCCTGGATCCTTTAGTGCAGCCCCCTTTTATTGAACAACACACCGTCATTTTGAGTGCTTTCCAGGGTATTTACTGCCCTTATAATTGAGCTGTCATCAGGGGCATGTCTCTGGTTCGCTGAGAGGGCACAGATAAAGCCTTCAGTGTCACCCTGGGACCCTCGGGCAGTTTGGGTGGCTTCTGCAGCCACAGGGCCGGAACATTAAGCTGGCAGGCATTAAGCTTGGACAGCTATCCGGGGGCTTGTCCGGCAGTCAGACTCGTAACGTGACACATTCATGATTTACCCCACGCAATTTTATAATGAATCCTTTCACATGCTGTTACACTTAAGAAAATGGTGATATATATCTGAAAAAACTTTAGTAAATCAGTTCGATCTGTTTTAACAGAGGCATTTAGATGCTGGCTTTTACGCTCTCAATCACTTCGGTAGCGGAGACCTGAAAAGGGAAACTGCGAGAGCTCCGTTCCTCATTTGGGTCGATTTATGCAAAGTGCTTGTGTCAGGCCACGGACTCTCATGCCTTCTGGTGCGTCTTCCGTAGAGTAAGCAGCCTGATCTGAAATCTGAGGCCAAGAGATTCATGGAGAGGCTTGTCCGGCTGGGGAAGCGAAACGGACTGCATCTCTCTAAGGATGTGCAGGAGGTACCGTGAGATATCTTGTCTGTGCTAAGCGGTGCATGACACAATGGGCTAGCGTCCCTAAATTTCCACAAGCGTTCAGTAATCTAGGGCATTTAGGAGGCTCCATCCCAAAGCCCTCACACACTAAGGATTGTGGGAGAACAGGGAGAACATCCAAATCCTACTAAGGCTGAGCTGGGCTGGAGCTGATGTGATACTGGTAAACTCAGATCTCTCTGCCATTTAAGTAAGATGCCATCACATAATTTATAACAACACCTTAAGCAAAAACTTTAGACTAGCATTCTTAAAAACCATCTAGTACTCTTTGTGGACGTTTCAATCAATCAATCAATCAATCAATCAATCAATCAGTAAATCAGTTTTATTTTATATAACACATTTCCACAACGTTACATTGACTCAAAGAGCTTTACATTGCCCCTACTCAAAGCCCCCTGTGAGAAAGCGAATGGCAAGGAAAAGTAGGAACAACCCTTGGGAGGAATCAGACTCAAAGGGGGAGCCCATCCTTCAGGGGCCAGCTGAGGAAATTAAATGAGCAGGATGGCAAAATCCTAATTTACGCATTTCCTTGTATCATTCAGGAGATTAAATCCACCCTCAAGTTGATCAGCAAGCTTTGCATAGATTTCAACAAGAACCTGAACGAGGACGACACTCACCTGCTCTTCACCGTGGACGAACTAGGTAGGCATGTGAGCGTTCGCACGGCGGTAAGAGCGGTGTGACATCATCATGGTCGACGCCACCTTTCCCTCGGTAAGGCGGCATGGCGGACAGCTACATGAACGGCTTGGAGCGCATGGAAGATGGCCATTTCAGGGTGACACTGAAGTACCCACATTACTTCCCGCTCATGAAGAGGTGCCACGTCCAGGAGACCCGGCGGAGGATGGAGACCGCCTTCCACAGCCGCTGTAAAGAGGTGCGCTGGCGGGCTACTGGGACGTGGCATGTTTCACAGTTTTCACAGGTTTAAGGAACGCAGTGATTGTCTTGCGTCACAAACAGCAGTGCGATACAATGTGCAATATAGAGGATCAGATGAAATAATAATAAGTAATGTGATGTGGGATTAGGTAGCTATGCAGGATGTGCAAATTAACCATGACAAAATAATGTTCAGAAAGTGAAGAGGGTACAGTGTATAGCTCAGTGGGTTGGGACACTGTACCTGTGATAGGAAGGTCAACAGTTCACACCCCAGATTTAGCAGAGTGATGTCACTATTGGGCCCTTTAGCAAGGTCCTTAACCCCCCATTGCTCCAGAAACAGGGTGACTCTCCTTTCTGCTGAATCAGGGGTGGGGAAGCTGTTGCTCAGAGGGCTGCAGGTTTTTGGGATGACCTCTCAGTCAGCCGCACCCACACCCACACCGGCACTCCATGGGTCAGGTTCCCCATCCCTGTGCTAAATAAATAAAAATGTACATTAATGATGCTTTATTCCCACAGGTGCACTGGAATGCTTATTTTCACATATCCTACTTTGCTCTTCTTTTTTAAGACATTCAGTCACAAACGTGTGAGAGTAAAGCTTGGAGTCTGAGCACAGACGTCCCTGGAGAATTTTACAGGGGGTGAAGGGCCTTACTTAAGGGTGAAATAGGCATGTGTCATTTGACAGGATTGGAACCTTCAGAGACACACACACCCCAAAGGTTCAGATCTGCTGGCACCTGCCGAGTAATCAGGCGGATTTCGCTCACGTTTGCTGTGCAGGTGAACACAGCCATCTTGGAGCAGCTGATCCCTCTGCGGGCCAGAGTGGCGAGGTTGTTGGGCTTCAGCTCACATGCCAACTACGTGCTTGCGGTGAACATGGCCCAGAATAGTGCCACCGTCGCCCGATTTCTTGGTACGTTCCCCGGAGCCAGATCCACCAGGGCGCGGAGGATGGTGTCGGCCTGAGATTAACCCATGAGAAAAGGCCAGGATGGCAGGTGACCCCAGCCCCTGGCGGAGCGGAATGTTGGCTGTCAGGGCCACTCCGCAACCACCGCCATGAATTTTAAGCACCGGATTTGCATACATTTTCGTGCAAATCAGTGGAAACCAGGTCTTAGCTTCTTATCGGCAAATCAGATCAACAGTTAACAAGAGAACCCCTAAAGGTTCAGCTTTTCATCAGAGATTGGAGGTTTTCTGCAGAAATGAGGAATGAGGCAGCTTCCCCAGGAAGGTCAGGCCTCCTTCATGTGTGTTATGAACATGTCAGTGAACAACTGAGAGATTTTCCGCAAGCTCCAACCGTGATGGTTTCGTGACCTGAATCCACATTATCAAGAACTTCTTTACATGTGGATGATGAACATGGGAAGATAGGTAATAACAGAACTAAGTTATATTACACACACTATACACAGAAACCATTTGGAATTTTTAGCTTAAGTCAACTGTTGTAATACTGTGCTGTTCATATTACAAAATCACGTTTCCAGAGGTGGCAAGTTCAGGTTCAGAAAGTACAAATCCAGACCAAGACTTCGTTTCAACCAACCAGCTGTGCATAAAGACTCACATTGATAGCGTAATCAACTGGTTGGTAGAAACAAAATCTTGATCTGGATTTTTACTTTCAGAACTTTCCACCTCTGCACATTTTCCCCTCCATCAATCAGTCGATGCCGTATGATTCTGTCAAATTTAGAAAATATAAATAAAGCGAAATAAAAATTCATGGCATTCCTTGTGGCAGAAAGGGTATAAAAGACATTAAAAACAGTCACTGATTGCAGACTACAGAAACCATGCTTATTATATTTATTGCCGGTGACTGCGGGGAAGTGTTTTTTTTTTTTGCGAGAGGTGGCTTTCGATCTTTCAGCAGCCAAGGTCCCCAGGGTGGGGTAGGCAGCAAATCCACAAACCACCCTGCTGCTTTCAAGCAGCTCATTTTGGTCGCAGCTGTGGTCACAATTATAGCCCGAAAGGCATCCTGCGTCCTGGGAGCATGTCGGCTCTGCTCTCCATCTTCGCGCTCGCCCTCGCCCGGCGGCTCAGCGGCATTCAGAAACAGCCTCCGACTTCACGGGCCACGCATTCTGATTCCGATTTCTCCCTGCCGGGGGACATTTATTGAAATGCGCCAAGGAATCTCCTTCACAATAACGTGCCTCAAAGGCCACTGTGGAGCAGACTCAGCCAGCATATCAATGTTTCTGAAATGCAGAGCTGAGCACAGAAATGTGTACCTGCATGGAGTCGAGTCAGGTCAAATGGGCCTCATTGTCTTTCCGTTCGCATGTACACAGGTAGATTGCAGCACAAAATAACAGTACCCCTGGGCCATGGTGTAACATAGGGACAGCAGGCGACAAGGGGAGGGTTTTCACAGGACGTAAAGTGCACAAAACACAAGAGAGTGTGAAACGGGGGCTGGACACAAGGGTTTATGTATGTAATGCAAGGTACACTGCCCGGCCAAAAAATGTCGCCATTTGAATTTTTTATTGGAGCGCATTTAGCTTTGATTATGGCGCACATTTGTCATGCCATTGTTTCCAAAAGCTTATGCAACATCTCACCCTTTATTTTCATCCAGATTTGCATTGATTTCTCACCGAGATCCTGTATTAACAAGTGAGTTGAACCACTCCATAAAGCCTCCTTCAGCAGATCCCAAAGACCTTCAATGAGGTTAAGATCACGACTCTCTCTGTGGTGACTAAATCATACGTGAAAATGATTCCTCATGCTCCATGACCCACTCTTTGACAATTCAAACCCAATGAATGTTGGCATTCTTGTCCTGGAATATGCCCATGCCAACAGGGGCAAAAAACCCATTGATGATGGATGGAGGTGTAACCTGGCCATTTAGTAGATTCAGGTACTCAGCTGATTCAAGCTTATTGCTGCATAACTTTGCTGAGCTGTAATAACGATCCAGTTATTTGCTGATATAAAGTATATAAAGTATTTGCTGATATAAATTCAAATGGCAACTTTTTTTTTTGCCCGGGCAGTGTATATACAGTCAGGTCCATAAATATTGGGACATCGACACAATGCTAACATTATTGGCTCTATACACCACCACAATGGATATCAAATGAAACGAACAAGATGTGCTTTAACTGCAGACTGTCAGCTTTTA
>JAODKE010000125.1:1963573-1986344 GCA_026779605.1 Mormyrus hasselquistii
TAGCAGGGGGCAGCTAATTCAGCGCCCGGGGAGCAGTGCTTGGGGACGATACCTTGCTCAGGGTACCTCAGTGGTGACTGGCTGGTGGGGGATTCGATCCTGCAATCTTTTGATTTACAAGTGCGCTTCCCTAACCATCAAGCCGCCACTGCCCACTTGTGTATACTTGCAGTTCAATATGAATATCCTTAAAGCAACCGCCTCAAAAACACTTAAAACAAACGATGTGGAAGAGTACGTCATGTATGTTTGTAGTAGCCTATTTAAATATTTTTTTGTCTTTTTTTCCATTTATATTAACTAGCTTAAAAAATATATAAAGAATAACAAAGTAAAAAGAGCTCTTGTATCGGAATCTGTATCGGTAACCGCAGTTGTGTATCGGAATCGGAACAGAACTGAAAAAATGTGGATCGGCCATCTCTAGATTAAATATTAATTGTGTGACAAACCGGTAACTTCATGCAATTATGGTGCTTTGGGTCACAACGGGGGTGTCCTTTTCCAACTAACTGGACAATTCTATAGTAAACCCACCAACTCTGTTTGCTTATCCCACTCATCGGCTGTGTCTGGGGTTCTTGTTATTTACGGGAAGGATTCATGTGTTATGTTTTGTCTAATCAGCTTTCTGGATGTTGTCAGGTGATCTGTAATCCCATTAGATCAAAATTTCCTTATCTAACCCATATGAAAGCTTTCATTAAAAAAAATCTTTAAAAGCTACTATCCCATTAACATGAACATGGGTTGTGTATTTTATAAAGAATGCGGTTCACCTGTTAATGGAAAAAAGCCTTATCTGAAAGAGGCACTTACTGTATTTGTGAAGTGTATATCAATATTGTGCTGCTCTGTTGGTGTTACCTGTGTTAATGAGAATTTCTTACACCCTCCATTCCGAAGAGCACCAAACTTATCTGTGAGGATGCCCTCCGCAATGTAGCCCTGCATGTCAAATATCTGAAGTGCTGAAGTCCATCATGAAACGTGAGAGACTGTTAATACAAGTGGCAGTTTGCCAGCAGTGTCCCCTGTAAACTAGGATGTACAGATTATGGCTCTGAGCTGAAAATAAGTCTTGACCCTGGAGCTACTGAATGATAGGCCACGCTTGGGCGTTTCCACCATGCTTGGTGTCATGTGTCAATGGTAGTCTATTCCCACATTAGGAACTCGAGCTGATGTTTTGTGAACCACTCTGCTATTCAGTTTTATGACATGTCATTAATGCTGATAAGGGCAAAGACTTTGGAAATATCATCCAGATATATATTAATGTGATCAAGAAACAGTAATGACTCGATGGCCATTTGGTTTGAGATAAAGCGAAGGGGTACGTTTTGTTTTCTAGTTTTACCAAATGTTTAATCAAAAGTCATTACGTAAGAGTGACCAGTAGCTGAAAAGGGTGGAAATTAGAGATGCACCGATCCGGTATCGGTGCCGATCCAGATCTATTTGACGGATCGGGTATCGGCCATATGTGACCGATTCACATCTTATGCTTATTTTAGTTTTTGCCAATCTCTAAAAAGATGGTTCCTATTTCGTGTTAAATATATTTGTACAATCAATCGCACGGCAGCTCTTTCCCCTTTTAAATGTTTTCTTGCGGCATTCAAATCGAACACTAACGCTGCCCCTCAGTCCTTTTTGCTACTCGGTGAGTGTGAGTACAGTGATTTCCGCCTGCTGTGACATCATACCCTTCGCAGCACGCGGAGCCTAAGATAAGACATGACAATCTGGGAGTATTTTACGCTTTTAACAGAAACCAGTAGCACAGTGATTTGCAATCTTTGTAAAATGAAGTTTTGAGCGGTGGGAATAGAGTTTAATGGACAATCCCACTTAAAGCGCATGCAACTGTGCAAGACAAAAAACCAATGGATGATTTGAGAGTCGCTAACTTGGACTGTTTTGCGAACTCGTTGCAGCTTGTGATACAAGAGTGTAACTGGGCTGACGCCAATGGGAGACAAATTGTGTTAACATTTTAAGCGTTCACCACTTGTGTGTACTTGCTTTAAAGATATTCATATTGAGATGCAAATGCCTCAATGCTTACAACAAGACGTGGTACAGCACATACAAGGTGGTACAGCACGTTATGTATCTTTGTAGTAGCCTATTAAATTTATATAGTAGCCATATATGTTTGTCATACATTTTTTTTTCCATCTGTACTTACTATCTTCAAAAAAATTAATATATAAAGTTTAAAAAAATAAGAGGAGCTTGTATCGGAATCTGTATCAGTATCGGCAGGTGTGTATTGGAATCAGATCGGAACTAGGCCCATCCCTAGTGGAGATGCTGTCAGTGCAGATCATTCACCTCAGTGCTGACTTGTGTGGGTTTCTTCTTAAGACATGTCTTCATAATCTGTTGAACTAGCCTGGGTCAGCAGTCAGTTTTGGTACATCAGTAAAGTATAGCATATACTGTACCTGTAGTGCACTAAACATGGATTTTTGTATGCTAGTTCTGGTTCTGGCGGTTCTGGACTATTGGTGAGGGGTTACTGTTTGTAGGTCCTTGGCCACATCAAGTGTGTTTTACTCACTTTGTATTTATTTACACCCTTTCGTAATAAAAACTAGTCTTGTCAACGTGAGCTTGCTGCCCCCACTGTGCCCTGTTTTCACAGCTCTGTCAGAGGTGATACTACTTTCCGGCGACTGTGTCCCCTTTCATGAAATGCTGCCCCTCAGTGTTGTGGTTTCTTCCAGTCTCCCAACATTTCAGTAGATTAATAATAATTAAAGTCAAAGTCAGCTTTATTGTCAATTTCTTCACATGTACTGGACATGCAAAGAAATCGAAATTATGTTTCTCACTGTCCCATTCGCAGACAAGACAAGACATGACAGGATAGGACAAACAGTAAAGTACACAGGCATAACAAAAAAACACATCCTAACTACTGAGTAACAGTATATAAAGTGCAGGTAGCTTAAGGCATATACTTTGGTAATAAAATAGAGGTATGAGTGTAATAATAAAGTGTTTCCAGTGTTGTAAAAGTGTTTCTGTGCTGAGACATTCAATAATAATAATAATAATAGCAGCTGTAATAGTAGTAATAATAATAATAATAGTAACAGTCGTTTCTGTGGGTCAGAGTGTTAGCAGCATTCACAGCTGCATTCCTATTGTTTTAACTTGAATTTATAGTGGCATGAAATGAAGACATGCATGCATGCGTGTAGCACCTGGAAACGAGAGAAATGTGTTTCAAGTGATTTGATATTTAGGCGCCGGTGACCTGGATCACCTGACTCAGCTATGCTGCTCCGTGCTTGTCAAATGGGTGTGGAGCAGGTGCAGGGCAGCCTTTCTGACACTGGTGCGCAACTCAGTCCTGCGATAATGCAACCGTTTGGCGGGTGCCGTAGAATGTGTGGCCTTTCCTGATCAGCGCATGTTTTCCTGTTTGAACAGGGACAGTTCATTGAAAAGCCCTGAGTCCACAGAGCAGTGTGACCTGAGTGCCGCATGCAGATGACTCTCCTCTCCTCTCCTCTTCCCCACTTCACTGCCACTCCAAGCTGTCGTTCCCTTACATGCCTCGTTCAGCCTCTTTCACTGCCCCCTGTATTTGTGATTCCCAGCTGTGCGTTTTCATTTTACAGCCCCAGAGTCAAGTATGATAAATTCAATTTAATCAACCCTCTGGAGTCCCCTAACAGTTGCATGTTCCCACTGTCTCCGACAGGAAAGCATTAAAGTACTTTCCAGCTCTAGATGAAAATGTCAGCTTTGCTATGAATTCTTTTTACGTTCTTTGCCTGGGAGGGTCCTGGGAGCATCGTTTTTCATTTCTACGCATTGTGTGTTATTGACCGCTTAAGTGAGCTTGACCTTCAGTGGACAATGTGAGTCATTTTGCCTTATGCAACTCTATAGGTAAGGTGTCACCAATAATGACAAATCAGGCAGGTCATGTGCTGACAGGGGATTGGATAACATAGCGGAATTTCCTCCCCCCCCCCCTTCTCTCTCCTCAGATAAGCATTTGTAGTGGGACCACGCTTCTCCAAACTGGGATCCAGGAATCCAGGTCATAAATGACAAGGTACTGAGTCATCCAGTCCTCCAGTTATCTGCCTTGAAAGGATAATTCATAGTTAACCCTGAAAGTGAAACAGCTCAGTGTTAATATCGTGTTGTTCAACCTGTCTCTGACAGTTAATGGTTAAATGCTTTCTGGCAGGACAAGAATGTTTTCTCTCTGAGCAGTGACTGACGCAATTCGCTACCATGCTGCTTTAAGTGTCATTTTGACATTTCAGTGAGGAATTATTATAATTTGGTATTTTTACTCCACTCAAAATTTTCAGATAAAGCAGGAAATTACTTAAAAGCCCCCCTGTGTGAGGATTATGTGTCCCATTTCTGAGTTATTGTAATTAATTAATATACTTTCCCCATGTTGAACGTCACGGTACTTTGTGCCTGGGGACTAAATGTGACAGTTTACTGTTGCTGTCTTCAGTGAAGGCCAGCTCTGAGTGTTACTGGCTTGCTCTTTTCAGGCCTCACGCTAAACTGTTTTGCGAAGGCAATATTTTAAACCATGATAGACGACAATGACAACAGCGGTGGGAAAAGGCGGGAGTTAATGAGTCAGGCCAGTGGAGGCTTGAGTTTGTTTTGTTTGGCTTCTTACTTTTCCCAGTAATCATATCTAGGCCTAGATCTATGGGAGTGTTCACCTGAGATGACTGAATTTCCAAGGGGACTTTGGAAACAGCCCTCTGACCTTCATGTTTATAAGAAGGTCAGCAGTCAGGTCGCAGGAGACACCTGCTCTGTTCTGTGGGGACATCCCCGCTTTCCAGGATCAGCCCTGAGGATAACAGAAGGAGCTTGGGTTACGACAGCTTGCCAAAGAACCTTTGCGTTTGGGGAGGAGCCTTCAGTCATCCTGTACTTTAGTTAGCAAACTTGGTATCATTAACCTGGTATTATTGACCTGCTACCAACAACAGATCTGGATTTTCCCCCAATTGCTGCTGTAAGTCAGGCTTGTTGATATGGCGCTTGCTGTTGGCACACATATATAAACCTTATGTTATATACAGCATAAAGGTACCATAGTTTTGGTGCTTCAAGAAAGTACCACGAGTACAGTAGTTCAAGGTGTTGGTTTTCCACGGGTGTAAGACCTGGCATCGGCGCTAAATGACATCATAATACAAGGCAGGGTATTTTGTACTGAATTTGAAAAATGGCTGTAATATATTATAAGGCTGGACGATGTGCAATTAATACCAGCATCACATGTTGTGCACATACAATTCTCACAGCTAGTTAGCTAGATTAACAGAAGCTAGACCTTTCGTTACATATGAACATTATACCACAGGGAGTTTAATTATTAGTATAGTTTCCTCCAAGCAACCACGATTAGCCAAATGGCCTCCTCTCATTTAACCTTATGATCTTAAGTTTTGCTAAAACATTTTTACTCTGTCAAAGGAAAAAAATAACTTAATCTTAAAAGGAATAACCTTTATATAATCTAGTATATGTTTAAAAATCAACCACTTTTGCGTAAGCGCTGCACATCTTCTCTGAGACAATTGTAATCATTTTCATCCTTGCTTTTTAAATCACTCCTAGACAGGTCTGTGAGGAAATTTGTTGAACTATTTTTTTTGCTTTATGAATACCCCAGTAATTATTATGACAAAATCACATCGCGATATTTTCAAATTTTTCAAAAATCGTAATGTCCAAATACAATTATACATAATGCTTTATTTCTTGTCATCCCATCCGGTTCGAAGTGTATCTGCTCTTCTGACCAGATCGCAGTCTCTTCATTTGTCCATTATTGTTACTTTTATTTTCTTACTTTGTTTATCATGTTTTCTGAGTTTGTAACTTTTTCCAGGACACGGGCTGAATTGTGTTTCAGAGGCAGCTTATTTGCATAACTAATCAACAAAAACATCTCACCCCAAAGCACCAAAAAATTACACCAGTTGGTTTGGTTGACCAAAGTCAATGGAAAAGGGGAAGTACTGAAATGACCAGACCATACCAAAAGTACAGTACTTGGTGTGGTGGTAAAGCACCCTAATGCACCTGCGTGCATCTATATTTTCATTTTCCTTTCAACACTTAAGCTATAACTTGTGATTCCTGCTCGTCCTGTATATCCGGTGCTTGTTGCTGCCACCCCAAAGTCTACCGCTTTGAAATGCTTGTGTTGTATCTCTAGGAAATTGCTACCGGAGGTGCTAGGCCCTGTTTTAAGGTATCATAGCTGCACAGCTACTCAGTTTAGAGGGCCTGTCTAAGACGAGGCTGGCGGCAGCTGAAAGCATGACCTTGTTTGGGGAGACTTTTTTTTTTTTTTGATTGAGCAGTCGCATACGTTTTGTCATGGGATGATCCTGACTCCATATTGCCAAAACTGTCTGCTTCACAAGCGCGACGTCTATTTAAAACACACAGTGTCTGGTGACAGTCAAACTGGTTATGCGCTGTGCCTGTGATCTGGCTGTATTCTGTGTTATATCACCCATTGTGTGGAAATAAAGGGGAGAGGCCGCGATGACGTCCAAACGACATCAAAGCGAGCACGGTGAAGGCTCTCCTGCTCTTTGTCCTTCCTTGATGGAATCCGTTGTGAGCACCATGGGCCTGTTTGCCTCTGAGGCGTGTGAATGTGAATGTACCGCAGCTACGCTGGACTTTTTTTTTTTTTTTTTTCTTCCCTTGGTCTAACCTAAATCCGTTTCTTCAACCAGTTTGCCGATCCAGACCCATTTGACAGATCGGGTATCGGCCATACGTGACCGATCCACGTCATATACTTATTTAGTTTTTGGCAATCAGTCGCACGGCAGCTCTTTCCCATTTTACATGTGTTTTTTGCGGCATTCAAATAGAACACTATCGCTGCCCCTCAGTCTTTTTTACTACTCAATGGGTGTGAGTACGGTGGCTAATGCCTGCTGTGGCTTCATGCGCATATCCTTCGCAGTACGAGGAGCGTAAGATAAGACGTGACGATCTGGGAGTATTTACACTTTTAACAGAAAGCAGTAGCACAGCGATTTGCGGTCTTTGTAAAACAAAGTTTTGAGGTGGGAAAAATGTTTAATGGACAAACCCATTTAACAAAGCACATGCAACTGCGAGACAAAGCAATGGATGATTTGGGAGTCGCTAACTTAATTGGACTGTTTCGCGAACTCGCTGCAGCTTGTGAGACAAGAGGGGCTGCAATCGCAACAAAAGTGTAACTGCTGACGCCAATGGGAGAAAAACTTTAAAATTTTATACATTCGTCACTTGTGTATACTTGCTTTAAGGATACTCATATTGAACTACAAATGCCTCAAAAACGCTTAAAACAAACGAGGTGGAACAATACGTTATGTATGTTTGTAGTAGCCTAATTAAATATTTGTCATACATTTTTTCCATCTGTATTTACTAGCTTAAAAACAATATATAAAGTATAACAAAGTAAAAAGAGCTCTTGTATCGGAATCTGTATCGGTATTGGCAGTTGTGTATCGGAATCGGATCGGAACTGAAAAAATGTGGATCGCCCATCTCTAGAAAATAATCATCATGATAAAAATTTTCCATATTGCCCAGCCCTAGGTAAAATGCTGAATTAAATGTAATTTACCATCTATAAACGGCACAATTATTCTTCACTCTCTAATAGCCAGGTACGTATTTTTTATAAATGGTTTTGGCATGAATGAGGTGCTTTTACGATGTACTACAAGTGTATTGATCTTGATCGAAACAGAGCACATGTAATGCGATATAATAAAGAACGGTTCAGTTAAATCTTGGCACGTTTTGCAGTATTAAGTGTAGATAAACCTGTTAACGTGTTTCCCTTCGCACAAATGCACATGGTAACGTAATGCAAAACTGTAGTTCATTTGACATGCCAATAATCTGTGCCGATATTGTGAATACATTTGCCACTTACCACTGTTTCAAAGGATTTCAGTTTATAATTTCCCCTAAATGGTTCAGGAACAGTACAGTGCAGCCGCTGTATATGGATGAACTAAGAATGGCAAAATGATTCTTTATAGTTTTACAAACCATGCACATGACTATTGGTTAGGCTGAACAGTGTTAATTGTACAAGGAAAGTCAAAATCCAAAAGTCAAACCAAAGACCATTTCATTTCAGTTGTTCATTCTGGCTCCTTATGGGCGGACAAGACTTTCAAAAGATGTACGGTATTTTGAATGTATCCTTGCTCAAACGGGTATTTGTCGAAATTAAGTTAAACATGTAAGTTAAATCTAATTAACTAATAAACGCTACTGTTGTTAATCTAACTCTGATTAAATGAACTATTCCTTAGTGAAACATTACAACAGGGGTGGCCAATCTTATCCGCAAAGGGCTGGTATATATGTAGGCCTTTGGGATAACCTGTAGGACAACTGTTCAAACCCTGATGTGAGGACTCTTCAGCCAATCAGTTCTCTAATTGGTAATCTAATTAGGGAGTTGCAGCGAAAACCCGCATACACACCGGCCGTTTTGAGGATAAGACTGGCCCACCCCTGCATTACAATATATAACGTTACCTTAAGTAAGATGCCTGTTTCAAACCTCGGTCCTCCTCAGAAACGTGGCAAAACAAGCACATGCACAGTGCACAAAATATGAAGAAAAGCCGAACAGCATGAAATAGAAATATGTTAACATAACATGAATCAGCTTAGTAGAATTCATGTGAAAGGTCAACTTAGGTTTTTAAGTTAAACACTCTTATGTATTTTTAACTAACATGAATGCCATTGGATTATTTGAATGTATTCTACCTTTTTTGCTTGAACAGTAATAAGAAATAATTTTTTTTTGTGTAGGAAGCGTAACAGATTGTCGTCACATGGTGCCAGAAGCCAGCCCTGCATCTCTGATGCCTCGTTGCCACCAACACGGTGCAGGCACTGGGCTGGTTTTCGCTTGGTGCCTTTTGAGAACCTGCCTGCATTTCCACCGGTTTCAAAAAATGTTACATAGGCGTAAGTGAGGGGGGAGGATTCATTGCACAGTGCGGATTACATTGTGTTTTGATCCAGATGTGGGCCGGAGTCCACCATTTGAGTACCCCTGGTGTATGCGGTTTGATTATTGTAGGGAGAGAGAGAAACTGGAGTGAGAGGTGGGGCTTGAAGGGGGCTGAAACTGGTGGCTTATCCTCCATTGATAAATTCTGCATTGTTTGGCATGAATCTGTTCTGGATCATAGGCAGGTTTAAGATGGATGGTAATGATTTTTGCAGAAATGTTTCTGGATGATACAAACTCGTAAGAAGATCCAGGGTCCCCGGTGACCCTGACCTGGAGAAGTAGTTACAGGAGGGGATTGATAAAACATTGATGGTGATTTTTATTTGCTCGCCAAGGGCAGCTCTCTAAATGTACTCAGACCCCCCCATGCCCCCTCTCAGCTCTCTGTTAGCACTCTCCGTCTCTGACTTGCTCCATCATACTCTGCTGTTTTTGTTTGTACATACGAGTGAGCTGGTCTTCATATTGTGCTCACTCTCACACCGAACATGTTAGTTATGGCGCTAAAAATATTTTTACTCCTGAAAAGTTTCACTAGATCATTAGTTGCTGTGTTTTTGTTTTTATAGTTTCAATTTGTGAGAGACCTATGTGTCCCTTTTCTGAGTTGTGAGAGACCTGCCTTAAATGCTCGTTCTCTTCTGTGGGTGGTGAGTCCAACATTCTGCTCCCCTCGGCACCCTGACACACCTTGTCATGTGACATGACCTTCCTCCGCATGATATGGAACCTGCAACACATGTACTCCAAATTAAAAATCTTAACAGCATTCAAATTTGGGTTTCTGCCGTGCTGCTAAGTGAGATCTGTGAAGAGGCCTGGCAGCTGAAAATTAATCACGCGCTACATTTCATAGCTCTCCCCAACAGTGTTTTAAGACTGTGTATCAGGCCTCAAAATAAATTTGTGTTATCAGAAAATGCGAGTTGCAGGTGCGGTTTTGCAGGTCGGCGCAGCAGTTCATGAACTGCCCAGAGGGACATTTATATTGAATGACTGTTACTGCTGGTAGCGATCGGTGAAATGGCAAAGATGGGAAAAGCTTTGAAACGGGCATTTCTGAGAAGACATGTCTTTGAGGGTCTGGGGCCTGTCTGAGGCCAGGCTGGCAGCAGCTAGCCTTGTCTGTCGATTATATCAGGGAGCTCCCACGGGCCGCCATCGGTTACAGAACGCGATGGAGGAAACCTTGTGCCTTTGGATGATTGCTGAGGAATCGTTTCCAGACTCTGACTGTGTCTCTCTTTGACTTTAATGGAGGCAGATGGCACAGTTTTGAACGTGGCGCCGAAATTTGGATCCCAGGCCTCTACTTCTGCCTACCTTGCGGCACGGCACGGTTTATCCCACGGTGTTTTTTTTATTTTTTTTTCCCTTTTCTTTTTTTCTTTTTTGGCCACTTAACCGTGCCAGGTCACCCAAGTCATGCCCGCCCTCTTGCAAAGAACGCTTATGCCGTACATCTTTCTGTCAGGCAGCACAGTGACTCAAGATGCAGGAAGTCAGTTCTGATAAGAAGCTCATAGTGGCGGTTCTGTTTCTCTTTTTGTACGTTTTTCAAAAGAAGGAGTTTAATATAGATTCCACCAACTCTTCCGGGGGGAAACATACTCAACCAGCCTCTTTTTTTCAAGGAAATTCAGGGAAGTTCCTTGATTGGCTGGACCTGTAATGGAGGGGGGAGGGGTATAGGAACACTATGAGAAAGACCAGCAGGTTGTCCCTGCTCCTGGAATTCGAGAGTGTGAAGGAGGCTTCCTCTTATCTGAACCTGGCTGATGCAAGAGTACAGACAGAGCTGCCTTAAAGGCGACTGATTCGAACGTGCTGGACGCCTTTTATTCTGTCTCTCAGGCTGTTTAATTAGATTGAATTCCCAAATGAAGACAGCCGAGGGTGGTCTGTATTCTGGTTTCAAAAGAATCACCAGTGTCCTTAATTATAGATCACGTATGATATTGCTAATGGCAGATTGTCAGAGCCACAGTTTTGAGGGTTTGATTTTGTGTGGGCCAGCTGTTGCTGCAGTCTAGTTGCTGTGAGCTTCCTGCCATGCGGTTCGCCCTGACCACACGGTCTCGATGAATCGGTCAGCGTACGGTCAAGTCAGGATATCACGCAAACATTAGGTTCTCTTCTGATGTTCCTCACTGCTAAAACCATCCTCATGTACATGTTCAGCGGTCTTGCAAAATGGTTTTCAGTGTATGGAATGTCAACTGGCTTTTAGCTTCCACACTGAGGGTTCCCGACATAACAACAGTCAGATTTAACTCGCTTGCAGGATATTTTATACAGTTTATTAAGTTATAGTAATATAACACACTGCCCAGCCCTAGCCTGTTTATAGCGTTAGATACTTCACTGTAGTTCCACTCGATCTTTAAAGATTCAATTATGTCAGAGTTTTATCATTTTAGTCTGCAGGGACAGTTGAGACTCTCCCTGGAGATAGTGATGGATGTGTTATGTGCTCGTCCTAACCCCGATGCGGGGTGGCCGTGCTATGAAGCTGATAATGAGAAGCTACTCATGGGGGCCTGCTATGGGTATTTGTTGCACTTCAGTATCCGATAAGCTTTTACAGATGTCTGTCTTCTGGCTGCATACCTGCTAGCATTGTTTACTCCTCTCACAGAATACAGCCGCCTTCAGCAGTAGCACTGCATTGCAAACTGCTGTTTCCCGCAGATTGAGTTAAGCCGGCCCAGTGAGTCTGCACTGCTGTAAGAGCGTCATACCTTTTTTTTTTGGAAGCAGTCTGGCCTGAGATGTGGTAACAGAATCTGAGTTGCAAGTGAGAATAGCCGTGTGGAGTATAATTAAGTGCCAATACTTATAATGCCCCTGACCATTTGGCATCTCATTATGCGGGCCCCGCCTCCGAGCCCTGCCCAGCCCATCGCCCCGCCCTTATTGTATCCACTTCTCTAGCCCAGCCTTATTTCTCCCTCTGTCTCTCGAAACGGAAACCGAGGTGGCAGAACTGCTACGCTCAGCACCTCATTAACAGCTTCCTGCTCGATGTTCGCGGCGGCTTGTCTGCATTGGGTCCTTCGGCTTTCCGGGAGATGTGGAGATGCCTGTCCTTCTTATTGCTGCTTTTCATCTCCCTTCCTCTCTCTCTCTCACGCGCTTGTGATGTTGTTTAGCCAGTCCATGTCTCCCCTGGTTTCCAGTGTTCTCCTCCTTAGATTAATAAGCCTTAAATCAGCTTTGTTTGTAAATTCCTGACCCGTGCAGTGCGGTACATGTCATAGTTTTTTTTTTTTTTTTTTTTTTTATAAACCTTCATACCTTCATACCCATAGTCTGTGTGTCAGTACATTCCATTATGAACGTGTGTGTGTGTGTGTGTGTGTGTGTGTGTGTGTGTGTGCGCACTCGCAGCTCTGTCCCCCTGCATCAGACCTCTCATGATCAAAGCCCTCGTGGACATAAGTAAGGCACTCACTGAAACTGCCCAGTCTTGTACGTCAGCAGCAGTCATTCAGAATCTTTAAACACATCCTATGAAGTACGGATGCGTCCGCCTCTGTTCGTTAGTGACCGTCTCTTAATTACTGCCCCCCCTCCTTCACTACCCCGATAGAAATTTTTAGAAAGGTCGCCAGCTTATACCTTTGCCAGCTTCAACACCAAGCTCGTTTATATGCTAAGTAGCTGTTCTCCCTGAAAAAATCCAGAGATTTTCTGTCGCCTGTGACAATGCCTGTTGTCTTCTAGGGTTTTGTGTTTCCGCTTTGCAGGTATACAGCTGCCCTGTGTCTTCCTTTTCTGAATGGCCACCTAAAGAGAACGCTGGGACCCATGCAGAGCACGAGCTTCATAATTCGCAGTGAGACTGCCTGACAAAGGTGTCGGGTGTGAGGTGGCCCCTTGCAGGTCTGCTCAGCACTGGGGGGGTCCACTCAGCCATGTGGCAGGGTTATTAATGGTCCCGAGTGCCTGAATGTAAACCATGCGATGACCTTGTTGATTTCCGCTTTTACCCACAGCAGGTAGATCTGGCCTCTTTCTTGTGTTTTTGAAGTCACCTCTTTGCACACTGAAGCAGCACAAGAAGCTGATGAACTGAAACTGATAAGACGCTCAATTTTGCAGTGAAGGGGGCTTATTGTTAATCTTAGCCGGTCATACCTAAGCGCAATGATGGCACTGTGTGTCTTGGATGGCAGAGGTACAGCTGGATTTGCAAGGAACAGCCATTGTCAAAGCCTCCATTTCTACTCTTGAAACATGTCGCTGTACCAGTGATTCAAACCTGAACCAGCTTAAGGTTTACTTACTGTGTTTTAGCTCATGGGGTGAGAACCTGCAACCTTCCGGATGGAATTGCATGCTGCCCATAAAGACGAAAGGAAGTGTGAAACTGCGCTCTGTGCCGTCTTGCTTATGCTGTGGGTTGGATGGTATGAGACCTTAGCCTGGTATTGTCCACTTTTATTGTCCAGATTTATAAATCGTCTGTATGGAAGCATTTGGGTCCCTGGCACTGGACCTTCCCTTTTCAGTCCAGGAGCCTCTTTGCTGTTGAAGCCCGGAGCGCAGCTCCTGCCTTGGCCTTCTTTTGTATGACTCTGACAGTCATGATGGTAATGGCTGAGGAAAGAGTGATGACCCGTCTTTAACATCCTACAATATGTCCCTGCTAGGCAAAAATATGCAATCTGTTTTTAATTGACTTACTAGATCTTTTTTTTGTAACTTTAATGAACTAATCACTTATTTTTGATGCCTTGTTGGAAGTTCAGTAATTTTCCTGTACAAACACAATGTGCCCCGTCTGTCAGTCTGTCCGAATGTCTGCCTTGTCTGTCTCAGTCCGCTCCCCACCTCACTCTGCCTTATCCATCTGCTCCCCACCCTCCCTGTTTCTGTCCGATCGCTCCTTGACCTACCCTGTCTGTCTGCCTGCTCCCTGCCTTGTCCTGTGTGTCTCTCCACTCCACTCCCCCCCCTACCCTGCCCTGTCTGTCTGTGTCTGTCCATTCCCTGCCCTGCATGTGTGTTTGTCTGCTCCCCGCCCTGTTTCTGCAGGTCCTGGTGTATCTGATTCAGTATCTTATGCGAGTCTCGCCATTCAGTCCACATGTTATGCCCCTTGCCCCAAATAGTTTGCAGTTTTTCTTTTGAGCTTAAAACGTGTCTGGTTGTATCCCCGCAGAAGTAAAACTTGCATGAGTATAAAGAAACCCCCCCGAAGCTATTTCTAGTTAAGGAAGTGTGGGTTCATACAAGCTCCCTTGTTTTCAACCTCACCAAGAAATTCTCAAATCCTTTTTCAAACTCCACCCTTTCACTCCTGGCTTAAGGAGGAGTGACCTCTCTGTCGCAATGGCGCACGGAGGTGAAGCCACTGCCGCTCTCCACTCTCCATCTGCGGCAGTCAAGCGTGGGGTTGGAATTTGGAATTCCACCCTTATCGTGCAGGGGCCCCCACCCGAAATGCTCCTCGTGACACACAGGGAAGTGAATGATGGCTGCTTCGGTAACAGTAGGCTTTTTTGTTTGTTCGGGGGCGCCGGGCTTGTTTGCTCTACCTAATAATACTGCCGGTGTTCTTGCCGAATCACACCGTGGACTGAGAGAGGCGCGCGTACCGGTGCGGCCACGTCCATTCTTCTCCTACGTGAAATGAACACCGTGTCATTTGTTTACATCTCACACCTCGGCCCTCCGGCTCTGTGAGCTGCTTCCCGGCAGCTTGCTGTTGTTCCTGGGATTAGGCTTGGCTGCCTGACCTCATCGTGGCCTGGTCCTCACTTTCTGAAGTGACTGTGAAAGCTTTTGCAGAGCACTTTGAGAGAGTGAGCGTTCAGCATCCAGAAACTCTCGACGTGTGTGGACCGCGTAATCGGACCCATCAGGATGGGGTCCAGACCTCTGTGGTGGTGCTGTGATATAGCCAAATACTTTACACTACCTTGCTTTATGGTTGTGGAATTCTTACTAAGGTGTTCTTCAGGAAGGTTTTCTGCATGGGAAATTTTATACTTAAAGCAGATTTTCTAGTTGTCACTGTTCACTGATAGCATAGGTTTACGTGCATGATTATTTGTATATATACACAAACACACAGCCCTGGGAAAAATTAAGAGACCACTATTTTTAAACCTGTATTTTTAAATCCTGGTTCAATTATGGTTCTACTCGCAGAAGGCTATGCTGAGCAGCAGGTAGTTTCAGGGTTCAAAATTTCTTAGGCAGCAGTACACAAGATTAAGGTCGAAGGAGACGACACTGGGAACGACCAGAAACCAGCCAAGTATAGGGCAGAGGCGACCTCCTAATGCTAGAGATGACCGTTACCTGAGAAAGTTACTGGGAAATGCTAAGTGCAAGTGTGAAGTGCACTGCTAGGACAGTTTGTTTTGGGCTCCTAAAAGACTGACGTCCCATGAAGCAAGGAAGAAGCTCTTCATTAATGAGAAACAGAAGAACAAGACAGCAGTTTGTAAATAAAAAATATATGTGTGTGTGTGTGTATATGTGTGTGTGTGTGTGTGTGTGTGTGTGTGTGTGTGTGTGTATATATGTATGTATATATACATACACACATGCACTGTGGCATTCAGTAAAAATGAGCCCCTGCTCTGCTCCTTGACCTACCCTGTCTGTCTGCCTGCTCCCTGCCTTGTCCTGTGTGTCTCTCCACTCCACTCCCCTCCCCGCCCTGCCCTGTCTGTCTGTGTTTGTCCATTCCCTGCCCTACCCTGCCCTGCATGTGTGTTTGTCTGCTCCCCGCCCTGTTTCTGCAGGTCCTGGTGTATCTGATTCAGTATCTTATGCGAGTCTCGCCATTCAGTCCACATGTTATGCCCCTTGCCCCAAATAGTTTGCAGTTTTTCTTTTGAGCTTAAAACGTGTCTGGTTGTATCCCCGCAGAAGTAAAACTTGCATGAGTATAAAGAAACCCCCCCGAAGCTATTTCTAGTTAAGGAAGTGTGGGTTCATACAAGCTCCCTTGTTTTCAACCTCACCAAGAAATTCTCAAATCCTTTTTCAAACTCCACCCTTTCACTTCTGGCTTAAGGAGGAGTGACCTCTCTGACCTCTCTGCTCTGCCATGTGACCGGGTGAAGCACGGTGGGCTCGGACGGGCGGTGTTTTAAAGCGGTTTGTTCTGGATCAGTACATACAACGGGCACTGGAAGCCTTCTACACATTACCCAGAATTTGCGTTTGCTTATAGATCTGTCCAGCTATGACTCGATTCTGGCATTTGGACAACTGTTTTTACTTGATTAAATTAGAAAAGATTATTCTTGCAAATTGATTGTTAGGTCGAAGACCTCACAAGTAGCGATTCTGGCCATGGATATGCAGGCTTTTGGGATCAGTAGTGTGTTAGTTCCTTGGTTTCTGCAGTGTGCCTTCATGGCATAAGGTCACGGCTACCTCTTCCTAGGCTTTATGTTAGTGATGATTTAGTGCAGGGTTTCCCAACCCAGTACTCAGGAACCCCCAGAGTCTCCACATTATTGCTGCCTTCCAGCACACCTGAACCAAACAATCAAGAACACTGAATTCCTGGTTCAGGTGTGTTGAAACCTGGGTGAAAGAAAAGGGCTCTTCCGGGACTGGAGTTTGAGACCCCTGATCAAGGGGTTCTCCCAGGACTGAGCTGAGAGTCATGGGGTTAAAGTAACGTCCAAGCAACCAAATGGGGACTGGGTCACGAGAGGCCTTTCAGCTTCTCCTCCCCAAATGGGACGGTGAGTGTGGCCAACATGGCAGGGACAAAAATGAGGAAGGGGACAGGGGACAGTGCATTCAGTTCTCCGGGTCAGCACCCCTTTGTTTAACCGGGTCTGCTTTTTCCTTGTCATTGTAAGTGAGGACTACTCTTTAATCCCTCCTTTCTCTGGGCTCCATGTGGCCCACGTTTACAGCTTGCCTGAGGTGAGTACTATCATTACCAGGAGTGATACGATAAGGTATCCCTTCTCTGGTGTCAGCTTTTTAGACACGTCCCCTCGTTTAATTATAAAAGCGACACTTCTAGTCCACACAGAAGGGAATGTTTTAAAAAAATAAAAAAAAAAAAAATCCCCCAAAGCACCTCACACACGATCCGTTTTGACCCACTCGTTAATTCTCGATAACAGGAGTCACCCAGGCTGGATTTCAGAGCCAGGTCTTAACCTTAACCCGAACCTGTATGTGGAACTTCAATTACTCTTCTCAGAGCACTTTTTGAGAGGCCTGTTTTTGTAGCTCCTCCATGGGCTTAAACTTTACAGAAAGCGTGAACGGGAGACATCATAATATTTTTGCCCGTGTGGACCGATAATGTCAATACTGTGCTCTTTAAAGCGGCCTGTAGAGGCGAGCCGGCGCAGGGTCACGTGGGGTGTTGAGTCTGCGTTATGTCTCCAGAGTAAGAGCTTCAGAGGTGGAAAATCATCTGCATGCCTATGGACAGACGGCTTGAGTGGGAGGGAGGGAAAGAGGGAGGCTTAACCAAGAGTCTGTCCCGCACTCACTGGGGAGGATCTGAGCGCTGGCTGAGGGGAGTGAGATGTCAGCAGCCTACAGCTAGGCGGCATCCCAGGCCTGACATCCTGTACATTTTATGGTGCTTTAGAGCAGTGGTTCTCAACCAGGGGGAGGCGCGCCCCACTAGCTGCCCACAGCATTAGCTTTGCTTTTTATTGTTATTTTGGTTGCATCAATACCATTTTTGGCAGACTGAGCGCAAATACCGGGGCCCACTTTCTGGTGCTCTCTGAAGCCAATGCCTAGGTGATTTCTCTTCCCAAAAATATTCCTCTTTAATTGTTCACAGCCAACTCCCAGGTAACCAAGACCACAAATGGCAATCGTGCAAATCTGGAGGGGCAACTACTGAGTGCAAGCTATTGTTGTTTTCACTGCATCAGGGTTAGCGTTTCACATTTTCAGTCTCTGTGCTACTGTGTTCTGCACAGTGGGTGGTTGTAGAGTGCTGCTGGCGGCAGTTTTGTGGTACTGTTTCTAATGTTTTAGTTTTCAAATGTTTAATTAGATTACTTTACTTTTAGCTTGAACTTTTGTACCTCCTCATGCAATTGTAGTAAAACAGTCCTTTCCTTTGCAAAGTGGACGATCACACCATGTAAGGCGTAATTCAGCAAAAGGGTCGAATTTGGCTTCTTCCTGACAGAAGAGGGGCATCTGCGGGCCCCACAGGCATCGCACTCTGCTACCCGCAGATGTATGAGGTGGATCTTGCAAGCAAATAGTTGTCCATGCGGTAGGCCGATACGCCAGCATCCCAGCCAGTCGGTCATGGGGGGGGTACATTCTGCAGCAGAGGGTAAGCCCTGCTTTCTGCCAACTCAACAGTGAAGGGTATTTCATTAGTTTGTTTATCTGTTGTCTGTGGTTGCAGGGGGTCCCCCTTACACACACTACGAGGGCTCCATTAGTCACTGGGCCCTTATGAGGTGTGACGTGGCCTTCAGATCCTGTACTACTGTGGCGTTTATTTAGATGGAAACCAGTGACCTCGCAGTGTGTTCTGTGAAGGGGGTTGAATAGTGGGGCCGTTTTGGTTTATGGTTTGGTTTCTGTTTCATCTTGCCTTGGGGACTCTTGTTTTTAGTGTGTGGAGGATCTGGATTCGTCTCCCCTTGCTTGTGTGTGTTTTTTTTTTTTTTTTTTTAGATTGTTGGAAACCCAAACGCTAAGCTGTTTGTGACTGTCCGAAATGTCCCATAAAATTCTCCCTTCAACTGAATTAGTGCAGCCTCTGATCTGCTTTGCTCCTCTGCCCCTGTCCCTCCACACCGCGTTCAGCCAGTGGCGCTGGTTCTGCCTGTCTGCTTTCATCTTCAGGCTGATAATTTATTGAAGAAGACAACATCAGTGTGGGGTGTATACCTTTACACAATAACGGCATCCTGGATTTCCTTCAGTGTTGCACTGCCGTCGTCACAGCGACATTAGACATTGGCCTTGGCATGTTTGTTCTGTTTAGCGCGGGGGCGGGATTTGGGCAATGAAGTGTCCGTTTCCCCCGATCTAGCTGCCCTTTACACCCCGCAGCCTGTATGACCTTTAGGTGCCCTGTCTGGCCCTCCTGAGGTTGCAGGGCCGTGCTGTGTGCACGAGCGTGTGTATGTGTCTTTGAGGCTTGGAAGGGAGCGGTTATTTTTGCCTCTTATCTGGTGTAACAAATCACTGCCACATATGTTGTGTAAATGTTTACCACTAGTAATTCCTCTGGATGTATCTCGCTGGCGTCGTTACCGCTGCTATCCCGCAGTGTCACATGGGTCTCTTGGCCGAAGACATGGACAGTTAAGCGCAAAGGTCTTAGTGAGCTGCATGCTGACGATTATTAATAACTATAAACTTAGTGTTTGAGACTGAACTCAGTTTTCCTCTCGAATCAGGTTTTCCTTGGGTGTTTGGCCTGGTTTACCCCCACAGTGTCTCACCATGGTCCAGTGCTACATGGTGTGGCTACCATGTTGCATGACCCAGCAGTGAGTGATGTTCACATGTGGTGAAGCATCAGCTGGATCCACGTGAGACGGCTGTCGTTTTATTTATATATAGTGTAATATTACATTCGTTTAAGTGGACGTGAAGTCTGATTTAAGGGCCACCTTTTACTTGTCTATGTGCTAAGGACATCTCACCGTGTTATAGACAATACAAGTCAAATCGGATTTTACGGCTAGCATGCAGTGGCGTGAAATGGCTCCTGCCTTTAAAAATGGCTTGGCACAGAACAAATTAGACACATGAGACGGTAATGAATGAATGAGTGAGATGTAGAAGTAGTGCAGCTCTCGACCAAGGCTGTGCAGCGGGTCTGATTTGTACATTACCTCAGTTAAGAAATGTAAACATCTCTCAGTGAAAGCAGGGTATGAAGTACAGTGGCCGTTCTTTTATTTGTTATGTGCAACTGATGCCAAAAGTGACCAGTGCAGATGGTTCTGAATTCAAGCTGCTCGTTGGAGTCATAGACAGGAGGGCTGAGGTGGAAGTGTACTGAGGAGTCTGCTGGCATGAGAAAAGAAGCTGCTGCAGAGTTTTAAACAAATACGCTTTACAATACAGACCTATTCTCACACTTGGCAGAATGTCAAGGTTGTAATTTGGGCTCTTCTCCAGTTTTTCAAATCAAAAGTTATGGCATGTTAGTTCCCGGCTGGATCATGCCTTGACGAACCCCCGCCTCCCCCGCGTGTAGGTATCTGCACAACTCCTCCGACGCGGAATTTGAAGCGAGTGGCCGTTGGTAGTATCCGAGCAGCCCTGCGGGACTCCTGTGCCGCACGGTGTTTCTCGGCAAGTTACGATTTGTCCTGTTGGAAAACCGCAGCTCGTCAAAGAACCTGATAGGTCCTCTAAGGCCATTGCATGGTTCTTCCTGGTACACTAATACACTCTGAAACAGCCTTATAGGAGAGTATAATTCACTTTACGCAGCAAATCCTTAAGGTGGTCTATTTTATATATTTAAAAAGTGCTAGTCTTACATGCTGTTCCCACCTCTTTGCAAAGTTTTGCTTAATGGCAGTCACCTGAAAGTGCAGAATATTCCTGTAATGGAACGAGCCTCCCCACATCACGTGATGCCCGGACCACACGGGTACACATCTTCCGGCCATGCCGTCGTTAATAAGTCATCGCGTCATGTGACACCTCAACCCCGTAACCAGATATATGAATCACTCCCTGGTTCATGTGGGGTCACTCGGGTGGCACCCTCCCCTCCACAGTGATCACGTAGCAAAACGGGAGTGGCTTTGTTTCTCCTGCACAAGTTTACTATTCACGTTTACGGGCAGGGAAATGTGGTCGTCCCAATATTCCTGCGCCTGTGGGGTTTCCCCCAAAAACAATGGTGCTTGCTTTCGTAATGGCCGTGAAATGTGTGATCGCTTTATGCCGTTTTTTAAAACTCTTGTTCTTGTTCCGACTTGGCGGCAAGGAATCTGTTGGGAAGCCAAATGCACCGGAGTCCCAAAATGTTAAATTGTTAACCCCGCCTGGTTGAGTCATTGTTGGGGAATCGACTCAAGTGTGTGGAGATGATTTTACGAGTGTGTGGAGACCTTTCACAATGAAGCCATCACTCCCACCAGGGTAGGTCTAGATCTAAGCCTAGATGTCGAAGATCCAAAGCAAAGATCTCAAAGCTCTTCTCTGCTATTCATCGATGTTCTCTGCAGCTGTTCCCATCTGAGGTGTGACGTAGATGACATCAGGCAGAGCACAAAGTCACGCTGCTCGGTTCCCGCCTCGTCTTGTGGGGGAGTGATTGCTCGCCATCTCTTTGAACTAGTTTAAAGGGTCATTTTCATTTTAATGATGGTCGCCGGACCCATTCGCTGCATTGATTGCGGTCTTGAGTGCCTCGATTTGTTTATGTAACCGGATAAAAGGGTTTGTTGGATCATTGCAGTTTTTTTCCCCACATCCTACACTTTAACATCATGCTCGGCCTTAAAAATGTTTATCTCCTGGGAAATCAGAGGGAAAAGCACGCAGCTGAGGGGTTGTTAAAAAGGTTCACGTGGTGATGAAGAGACCGTGGTGCCTTTCCCCCTTCCACCACCACCCTCGCTGATGGCTGTCCTCCCCCTAACCCCCATCAGGGCCTGAGCATGACAAGCAAGCGGAGCCTGTTCGGGCGGCTGGTGCCATGCCGCTGCCTGCGGGGGGAGGAGGAAGCCGTCACCTCGTTGGACTACTCCCACTGCAGCCTGGAACAGGTGCCCAAGGAGATCTTTGGCTATGAGAAGACCCTGGAGGAGCTCTACCTGGACGCCAATCAGATTGAGGAGCTGCCCAAGGTCAGCCCAGCCCCCTTCTGACATGATCACGCCCGGTGTCTCCTTACCGCACCGGCACGTTCTGTCGATCATGCCGCACATTAATTATGCACAGCACCGTACCGCCGGCGCTTCGGGCAGGAGCCGCTATCTCATCTGCACTGGCCCCCTCACTTATTTCTTGCTGCCCCATAGATTTGTTTGCTTTTTGCTTCCGTGTGTTTTTGTCGGCACGTGCCTGTGTGTGCCGTTTCTGTGCCGGGGCGTAGTGCCGAATGTTGACACTTCTGTTGACCTGACATGAGCACGTCCTCCCTATGCTGTTCTGCATGTCTTTAGGCTCTGCTGAATTTGCTCTCCGGGGAGTGATGTACAAAAAGCGGCACGCTCCCGTGCACCGCACTCGTCTTTCGCTGTGCCGCCCGTACTTCCTGGTTTGGCACAGCCACTGCATCCTCATCTCACATGTAGCCAGCAGAGCCCTTCTGCCATCCTGCGTTCGCGGAGGTGCTGTTCAACGGGTCGCTTACCACCCCTGTCAGCACGCAGACCCCCGACAGGCCCCTGACCGTGTGCATGCAACTGACCCCCGCTCTGCTTCTTTCACACAGCAACTGTTCAACTGCCAGTCCCTGAATCGGCTGAGTCTGCCAGATAATGACCTGACCGTGCTGCCTGCGGGCATCGCCAACCTTGCCAATCTCAGGGAGCTCGACATCAGCAAGAACAGTAAGTGTCACGGCTGCCTGCTTTTATGAAAGCCACCATAGTGTGTGTGTGTGTGTGTGTGTGTGTGTGTGTGTGTGTGTGTGTGTGTGTGTGTGTGTGTGAGCTGTCATGGTGAGGATCTGATCTCCATTGCACTTTAAGCAGGGTGATTAGCGGCAAGACCTTCCGGGGGGGGGGGGGG